>RJWM01035135.1:0-19171 GCA_004363535.1 Dasyprocta punctata | reverse complement strand
TTGTGTCTTTTTAAGGGTTCTATATTTATACTACAAATTTCCTATGGCAACATAATTCCAATGTTAATCTCTTCTTCCATGTTTTACATCCTGATGCCTCTTTTTTATCATTTCTCTTGAGATTTGGGGTCATTATTGAGTGAAGTATTGAGTATTTGAACATAGGCACTGTGATACCATGTCAATTCATTTGACAACTGAAGTGGCTACTATGACAGTTTATCTTGATTGTGAGCTGAGTAAATTAGCAGACACCCAGGAGATTAATAAGCACAATTCTGGATGTGTCTGTGGAGTTATTTCCAGAGATTTTGATTTGTAGCTCAGCAAACTGAGAATAGGAAGACCTGCTCTGAGAGTAATGCCTTCCAATATGTTTGTAGTCCAAACGGAAGGAAAAGTGGAAGAAGAAAGTTGGCTTGTACTCCAAAGTTCAGTTCTGTTTGAATGGGTCAGTCTTCAGCTGCTACCATTGCTTGTGGACTTAAGAATCCAGCTTCTTCAGCAAATCAGTGCAGACTCACACCAGTGACTCGCCAGCAGTTTCCACACTTTCAGCCTTGGACTGAGGCTCCATCCTTGGTTTCTTTTGTTGTGTAGCTTCTTACCATCTAAACTGAGAAGCTACTGGATCCTTTGTCTCTCTGACTTGCAGACTGCCATATTGAACTTTAGCACCTTTTGTAAGTCAATCAGTTTTGGAGTTGTACTCCTACATGGAATCCTGGCAAATGCCACTAGTAAGTAAGTGACTAATAGGCAAGTAGTAGCTACAGGGTAGATGTGTTAGACAAAGGAATGATTTGCATATTGGGCAAGACAGAGCTGGACATTGTGATAGTTCATCACACTATTGAGTATGGTATGTGATTTAAAAGTAATGAATTCTTTATTTATATTTAATTGGTAATATTTGACTTAATATTCTTATACTAAAGTTGACTACCCATAACTGAAGCCTCAGAAAGAGAAAACTATAGATAAGAGATGCCTATCATATACTTTAAAAAAAAGTTCTGGCAAGAATCAATGATGGATGTAGAATCTTATTAGAAGTTTTGATGAGGACCTGGATGTTTTCATAGTCTGAAAGTTTCTTCACCCACATTGCTTATTAACTTTATGGAGATAATCCTTATAGAATGGATAAAGTGTACAATACCTAGAAATCTGTCACAGTCACATTCATATTGCTGGGAAAAATTTGAAGGAGGAGAGGTGTATTTGGACTCATAGACTTTAGTGATTTCAGTTGATATTAGACTAGTTCCAAGGCAGGTAGGACATAGTGGAAGGGCTGGCTGGAAGATAGCTGTTCATCTCAGGTCAGTCGGGATGTAAAGAGAACACAGGAGCCAGGGAGGGTGTTGTACCTCTCCAGATCACCTCCCTAGAAAACGGCCACTTCCAAGCAGGCCCCGCTTCCTAAGAGCATGTTCATCTCTCTCTGATCTCATCTGTGTGGATTAGTCCAGTCATGTAATCCAAAGCATGCGCCTTTGGGGAAAGATCTCAGATCTGGACTGTAGCAAAAGAATAATCAAAATTGACTTAAATTAATGTCATAATAACTTACAATAACGTGATATATTTCTCCAGAAGCTTTACCCCAAAAAGGAGAAACCTCATTTATGTAGCAATTTTTTAGAAAACTATAATTCAATTTTAATATCATGAAAGCATCTACCAGGAGAGCTGCTTTAATTCAAAAAGAATATGTTACAAAAAGATTCTGTAGATGTTCTAGATTAAAGAAGACAGAAAATAAAAATAGACTAGTAAATTCCACTTGACCAGAAACTACATTGTATATGACTGGAAAGTATCTCTAAAGAAACACTGGCATTAGATCACAAAATTGAAACATATATACATATATATGATATATAAAAAATTGATGCAAAATTTACAGAAGCTGATAATGTTGTGAATATGTAAGTTGTTGTTTATGTTATTAAATACATCCTGAGTTAGGCATGGTGCCACGTACATATAATACCAATGCTCTCGGAATCTGAGCCAAGAGTATTGAAAATTCAAGCCCAGCCTGGGTAGCAAGACCTTGTCTCAAAATGCAAAATAATAATAAAAAAAACTGTGAATATAACTTAGTGTAAAAGTCCTGGGTTAATTATATAGTATCCCCTGCCTCAAAGAAAAAACCAGAAGACCAAAGAGAAGTACTAAGAACCCATGACACAAACAATTTACGAAAAATTGGTAAAATAAATACCAGGATCACTGAGAATTTTTTTTTAAAGGGAGGAATTGTTTTTTGAATGTTTGGAACATCTCTTAATTGGGAACAAGGAATATACTGAAATAAATGAAACTATTTTAGATTCAAGCAAAAATGTAATGGTGGCCATGAAGACAGAGAAATGTAGAATATTTGAAATTTCTTTGAGTAACCACATTGATAACAATTGTTTTATATTAGAGGTAATGAATGAAGCAAAGTACAGTCTCTGGCTGAGGCTTATCAGAGGAGAGTAACATGAATCTAAGAAAAGACAACCACACAGGACTTACTTGCAGAAAGTATTAAACCATTTATTTTTTCATGCTTCTGATTTTCAGTTATTTTTGTGAGTATAAATTTTTTGTAAGTCCTTAGATATATGGACATACAGCTCAAATGAAATAACGGTCGAAACTGTAGATACGAGAATCAGTCATATCAAAATATATTCGCACAAAAATTTTGTGGTATAAGAAGTATGTGGTGCTTAAGAAATTGTTCTAGCAATTAGACTTCCTGATTTGAATCCTGGCCTCATTCATCTAGATAAATGCCATATCTTTAGGCAAGTCAAATGTCGTAATTTGGTCTCCCTTACATGTCCATGACAGATAAAGATGGTTGATTATTGTGGGTAATTAGTTCGTCACGACATATAAAGAACATTGGAAAGTCTCAATTACAAAACAAATGCTCTGTGTATATTGCCATCCACTATTGCTATTAGTGTTCCTAAAGTAAATAACAAACGACAATAAATTTTCATTATATAATGAAGATTTTCTGAAGAACAAACGTAGGAAGAGTTACAAAGTTGAGCACAAACAAGTGGAAAATGCAGAGAAAGAAGAAAAAAACATTGGAAAATCATCTAAGATATAGTCTATAAGAAGAGAAATAGTAAAACTTCTTTGAGACTGAGAGAATAGCACAAGAAAAACATGAAGTCATAAAAGGGTTTATAAAAGGAAATTAATATTACCTACCATCCATTTGCTAGAGGAATAACCATGTTACCTTCTGAATGTTGGAAAACTGAGAAGAAATAGAGAGAAATACATACTTGTAGGTAACTGTCAAGAGAATGTACAATGGAGAATAAACTTTTCTACATTGCACTTTTTTTTTCTAAGCTAATTTGGAATTGTTTTGAGTGACTAGGTTCTACCTACATGAGGTAGAGTATTTTACAATTGCTGGCAGTGGAGTTGACTTCTTCCAAATGAGAAACTTGTTATATATTTCATCTTTAAATCAATATATCACCTTATGAATGGGAATTGAATCCAGCTAACCGTATCAGCATGAACATAGGTTTATTATTTTAGGTGTATGGAGAGACTATTGTTATTCTTTTGAGAAACACCATGCTGTGCGGTTTTTCTGAGTATGTTTTAGAAGCAGGTGGGGCTTGCTGCCAGCACTGTTCTATTTCAAAGCCGGATTCACTTTGTAAATGCTGTAACTGGCCATATTAATGGCTTTGGGTTGGATATGGATGTTGGGGGTGTTACACAGATAATAAGGGGGCTCTGATGAATTAAGTATATGTGTTCCTGTGGGGCAGTGAAAATAGAATAGAATCATAATGAAATTTCAACCCTGCAGCTGTATTTCACCTAAAACATTCTGTTAATAAGATTTTTCTCTTCCTTAGGCTTATTACTAGCTGAGAGGAATATATAAATTTCTCTGCAACAGAAACTAAATCTCACTGAGTAAAGTTATCAGAATATGAAAGACTATACAAAAATAAACATTTTGTTTTTAAAAGAGTTAGGCTTCTTACCAGTAGTATTTTATGTGACAGATAATGATAAGGTAAAAATATTTTAGCATGTGTAATGATCCTTTTAATATAGAGAGAATTATGTGTAGTACGATAGGACTTGGTTCTCAGGCAAAGTATATCAAAGCTTATTCTCTGGCAAACTGAATGTCCTATTTTGCAGTACATGTTGTTTCTGAGTTTTTAAAAAACTTAGGTAATGAACAATGAGGGCATGATTTGAGGAATGTACTAAATTATATATGATCAATAAAATGTAGTGGATTAAAACATCTTTGAAATACTTAATCGGTTATAACTGTGTCATGAACAGTAATGCATGAAACATCAAAATTACAACTCCATAAATCACTTTCCCTTAGAGAAGATGGGAGACTATATGATTACTCC
Organism: Dasyprocta punctata; assembly: GCA_004363535.1. Lineage (NCBI taxonomy): Eukaryota > Metazoa > Chordata > Mammalia > Rodentia > Dasyproctidae > Dasyprocta > Dasyprocta punctata. Next base: position 14,750 of record RJWM01035135.1, on the reverse strand, counting down.
GAGTCTCTTATTTTCTTTACTGGTGCAGTTTATCCTATACTTGCTGCCTATTTTTACATAACTCAAAAGTTTTCTTCACATTATGCCCAGTTTTATGACATAAATTTTTGGGGTAGTAAAGTAAGAAAAGAGGCAACTGTGTCAAGTATTGAGAAGCTAAAAAACAAATGTGAATTTCTTTACATTTCCTTGTAATTTACCCTCCACCAGAGGAAGGTCAAAATCAAAGGGGGCATTTCTGTTCAGTTTGGAACCTGAAATAAGAAACAAAACACAGAGTGCGAGCACAGTTCCTAGCTTTAACATGATCAAGAAATAATTCTTTATTTTCAGGAGACACTGAAGTTTCTTACTACAGCAAATCTGACTGCTATATTAAATCTTGTTAAAATCTCTATTGTATTTTCTGAAAGCAAATCAATAAAGACTTTGAGATTAGTAGCAATTATTTCACAATAACATTCTCTAGATTCATAGCTGAATTTAATTTATATTTGAATTTCTTAAGGTCTTATATGGAGCATGGCACATAATACATAATCAATAATTATCTATTTACTGATGAACTGATGTACAAATGAATGAGTGAATCAGACATGCAGAAATAAGTACATTATATTAGCTACTGAAGATTCAGTAAAAGATGAATGTCCCCAAGAAAACAAGAGGTTCCAGAAGAAGCTTGTTAGTTAACAATAATATATTCTGAAAAATACAATGATTAATTTGAAGGTAACAAATCTAACTCATAATTCAAGATGTCTCTAATTAAGGAGTACTAGAAAAACAGGAAAATGAAGTAACTAACCAAGCTTCTTTGTGTGGTTTCCTTATGCTGCAAAAATGATCTGGCCCTCATGATTGCGGTAAATTTCAATTTGGGCTTTAAACATACAATTTTACCCTTAAGTTTAAAAATCTCTTTCTTAGTCTCACCTATGTGACATTCATATTTTTTTCACTTCATTAAACTTACCACAATATTACCTGTGGATAACAATAATAAAAATAAAAGAAATATGTGAAAATGATCAATAAATTATGTCATATAAAAACTTACTGTAGTCTAGAATGTGTAGTTTGAGTATTCCATTCAAAGTATACTTTGATTTGTGTGAACTGTAAGGTTAATTTGAATGACAAAACTTTTTCTTAAGACAGCGTCTTACAGTGTAGCACAGGCTGACCTCAAACTCAAGGCATTTCTTCTACCTCAGGCTCCTGAAGACTGGGAATACAAGTTGCACCGGCGCTCCTGAATTAAAACATATAATTTTAATAAATATTGTATATTTCATGTCAAAATACTTTTGTATCCTACTTAGATAAAATGTGCAGAAAATTCATATTATTGCCTATTTTGTCCACACTGAATAAATATTGGAGTTTTCATTCAGTTGCATAGCTAAAGAGATGAAAAATATCGTTTGCATCCTGAGAAATACTCCATGCATTTTTGAGTTGTATTATCTGCATCAGTAAATACTGTCTTCCTGCCTGGCTTTTCACTCTGCATTTTCAGCTGCAGGTAAACCTGTATTAAACTATCCCAATTACAAAACAGGGAAAAAGAATTAAAGCTTTGTGCAGCTAAACCTACCATGTAGTCTTTAATTTGCGAAATGGTAAATATTAGTCTCTTGCTTGATCTCTGCTATCTAGAACTCCCAGTGGAAAAATCAATTTACTTCATTTGTAATGCTTCTCTGAAGACAGTAAGCTGTAGAAGTGCAATACTTTATCAGAATTCTTTAGAGATTTTTATGTGTACATACTTCATCGATTTTCAGTTTTCTGATGAGTTTTGCTGGAGTTTCGCAGGTTCCCTAGGAAAAAAAGTCTGGTATTCTGAGAAATAAAATCATGAACTATTAGCATGAAACAGAAAAATAGGAAACAAAAAGTAATGGAAGAAATCAATTTTTGTATGAGTATATTAGTAACTACCCTTAAAATTAGCTGATGAACTAGTGTGAATTTTCTGACAAATAATTTAGCAATAAATTTGAGTATGAAATATTTCATTACATATTTTTCAACTGCATTTACATTCCAATCAGAGGAAATTAGCTTTACATATTTTTACAAAAACAATGTTAGGTAACTATAATATATTCAGCATTTGCAGATGCAACATTATGGAACATATATGAATATTAGTTATTTTTAAATGTTGCTAACTATAGAAAAATATATCATAACACTTGAATTTAAAGGCAATACATAACCTATGAATCCTGCAGCCTCACCATGGCCATCCACCAATTCCAACCCTGTTTTGTATTTTGTTTCCCTTCAGCATGGTGCAACTGAGGCACTGATCAACTGACAGACGTGACTGTCGATGTGGTCAGTGTCCTGGGAGAGAAGGCAAGCCCAAGGGACCAGCAACTCCAGGGGAAATAATGGGCCAAGCCAGCAGCACTAGCCCTGGAAAATGCCCATGGCTATTGTAAATTAGCAAAACAGCATTGGATTTTACTCCAGAAGTGAATCCTTCATTGCAGACTGGAGATAAAGAAGAAGCCAACTCAATATAGCGCTCATCATGTTGCCAGAGTTTTAAATTAAGCATCATTTTGGGAAGGGGTTAGTTGCTTTAAGACTAAGTTGCAGAAGAACTCTGCCTCAGAATTCCCAGGGTCACTCTGCCACAGTGACTAGGTAAGCCATGGAAGTCAGCCACAAAGCAGGTGTGGGCTAGACACAGATTACCTAGGAATTTTTAACTCAGATTGGGAAGGACATGGTCCCCACCCACCCTGGTCAGAAACCACATCCTGAGAATATGACTTTCAGAAGTTGCTGAATCTGGAAGTGCTGGCATGAAATCCAGCAGTCCGCCTGAATTCAAAGACTGCTTCCTTCCAGCAGAGAGCAGCGAGCATCATGATCACCTTCCCCTTCTACCAGTGTGGGCAAGTTCCCACCTCGGCTTGGAGGGTTACCAGAGTGTGGGAAGTATGAGTAGAGGGGCCTCTTGAAGGGGCAGGGTGCTAAAAAACTCATGAGGTCTAAAGCTAAGCAGAGAAAACAATCACTTGCTGAATCCTAAGACTACTGATTCTGGAAAGAAACCACTCATTGAAAAAGACAGATGACTTGTATTTTCACTCACATATTCTTTTCCTTTCTCCTTTATTGACTTTTGGGGAGTTTGACTTTACTGCTTTTTTGTTTACTGTTTGTTTGTTTTCCTTTTAGTTCTTGTTTTCTTACTTATATTTCTTTTTCCTTTTATTTTGCTGTCTGATATTTTCTTCTTCTTGTTTGTTTTTTTTTTATGTTACTTTTATACTATCAATTTCTCTTTAATCCTCAATAGGATCATTTCCCTCAATTTTCTTTTCTCTTTTATCCTCTAATGCATAATTTTTCAAATTCTCCTTTTTTCATTCTCTGGGTCTTCAAACCCTCCATCTTTACTAGTATTAGCATTAAGATTTGTGAATCTTTGATAGTAATTTTATGTGACTACTGTTGAAGACTGTTCTCTTGTTAATGAAGATAAAATTGTTGCATTTAATAAACATGCACTTTATGTTACTGTCAATACCATGCTATCTTACTGTTTATACCATAACTAAACATCTCTTCTTTTTTCTGAAGGGTAGTACATTACTTGTTATTAGGAGATACTAATGTGCAGTGTTTTTGAATATATTAATGTTGCAGATTTTCTTGCTATTGCCAGTTGTTGTTATTATTGTGTTTTCTCTATATGCCAATATCTAGATTGCCTTTGTGTTATTAATAATGCTGTGGCCCATTTCCAGAGAACTGAGTACTGGATCAAATACACTGCAATTCCCCTCCCACAAATAAATAGAGGTGGCTGTATCATGGGACAGAGAAAAAAATCCTAGTTATCCATACCCGGGTGTATCACTAAAATGGAGGCACTAACTCAGGAATTCTTTATACTGCCAGCAGAGTCTTCCATTATAATCAAGCCACAAACTTCAACACACATACACAGGAAACATCAGAATAAAAGGAAACAAAATGCTTCAAAACTTTTAACTTCCTCAAACCTGATCCATTTCCTCAAGAGGGAGAAAATGAAAAGGTACACAGCCTAATTAATAAAAAAAAATTAAAAAATAGATCAATAAGATACTCCATAGGGCCAAAGAAGGTAAGACTAACAGGATAATGGACTTAATACACAAATGATCAGTCAGTTTACAAAAGGTATAAATAAAAAAAGTAGTTGAACTGAACAAAACTACAGAACATGGATGCCCAGGAAGAAAAAAAAAATTAGGCCACAAGATTCTAGCAAGGAGAAATTCAGGATATTAAAAATTCTACTGAAAAATGTGCAGCAGAAGTGAACAGTGTGTAGAGACATTGCCAGAATTAGAAGAAAAGGCTTTTGTCAGAGGCCTGTTATTCAAAGACGCCTTGAAAAGAACAAGAGATCATGAATTAAGATATTCCCATGACAAAGAGCATCTTAAGAAATTTATAACCACAAAACCAACACTCTCCAAAATTCTCAAGGATATCCAAGTAAGGAAAAATAAGTCTAACAGTGACAAAAGGTCTTGGAGAATGAATACACTAGGTAAGATGAGCAGTTAAACAGAAACTCACTGGTAAGGTGAGCAGTTAAGTCAGCAACAAACAAATAATACAATAATAAGAGTATGTTAGTACCTTTTGGGAATGATTCTCAATGTGAATGGCCACAATTTCTCAGTCAAAAGACGCAGAATGGCAGAGTAGATCAAGAAACAAAATCAAATTGTATGTTGTGTACAAAGTACATATTTAACCTGAAAAGAGGTTCATAAAATGGAAAATAATATTTTATGCTCCAGTACTCCCCCGCAAAAGCAGGAGCAGCCAAAACTGATCAGAAGTGGTAAAGAAGATCCCTAAATACTGTTTAAGGCAACAATTTAACAGGAAGAGATTATAATTATAAATATATATCCACCAAATGGAAACATACTCAAATTTATTTAAAAAATACTGTTGGATACCAAAACTCTGATAAACATGAACACAAATATAGTGGAGGCCCTCACTGACTCACTATTGCAAATAGATCAAATAGACAAACTATCAACAAAGAAACGTGAGTTGAATCAAACATTCAAACAAGTGGACCTAGTAGGTATCTACAGTCTTCCCCCTCACAAAAAAATAAAAAATAAAAACAATATACATTCTAAGCAGCACATGAAATTTTTTCCAGAAAAGATCATATACCATCAATAAAGCTTACTTAAATGAATGCAAAAGAATCCAAATTATCCCATTAATATTGTTAGCTCATAGTGCAATAAAACTAGAAATCAATGGCAAAAGAAATGACAGCAATTATGCAATTGCATGGAAATTAAACAATGCACTCTCGAGTAATCAATGGGTCATGGACAAAATCAGGAAAGAAATTACATAGTTCCTAGGATCTAATAATAATATCTGTACATTATACAGGAATTTATGTGACACAGTGAAGGCAGTCCTAAGAGGAAAGTTTTAGCTGTGAATGCTCCTGTCAGAAAAGCAGAATGTGGCCAAGTAAATAACCTAATGGTGCACCTCAAGATCCTAGAAAAACAAGAACAATTCAAATGCTAAGTTAGTACAAGTAAGGAAATTTTAAACATAAGATTAGAATTGAAAGAAATTGAAATTTATGAGCAAATTCAATTATGTTCAGGATAAATAGTCAACATGCAATCAACAGAGTTCCTGTACACCAATAGTGAACTCACTGAGAAATAAATTAGGAAAACAATACTATCCATACTAGTACAAAGAAAAATTAAAGACTTGCGCTAACCTAACTAACAGAATGAAAGACTTCTACAATGAAAACTACAGTACTCTGAAAAAAAAAGATTGAAGAATATATCTTTTAATAGCAATATATGCTCTGCTCCTACAGACAAATAATATTTTCAAAATGACACATTCTGTCAAAATTGATAAACAGAGTTAAAGCAACCCCAGTAAAAAATACAAATAACATTCCTCACAGAACTAGAGAAAACAATCCTTAAATTTATATGGAACCAGAAGAGACCTAGAATATCAAAAGCAAAAGTAACAAGATCAAAGAATCAGGCATTACACTTCTACATTTCAAGTTATATTACAAAGCTACAGTGTTAGAAATAGCATCCTAGGTCAATGAAACAGAATGCAGACACAGCCTCAGATAAACTCAGCCCTCTGATCTTTAGAAAAGGGGTCAAAATCGTACGCATAAAGAGGAAGACGGCCTTTTTAAGAAATGGTGCTGGGAAAATTACCATTCACATGCGGAAGATTTACTAAACCTAATTGCAAATGGATCTAAATATTATAACAGAAATATGGTGTTAGTAGATACAACAGGTAAAGCTCTGAACGATATAGTTGTAGGCAAGGACTTTCTGAGCGGAACCTCAATTGCACGAGAAGTAACACATTGACAATGAAAAACTGGGATACTACCAAATTAAAAAAGGTTCTGAACAACAAAAGAAACAATCAACAGAGAGAAAACACAATCCACAGAATGGAAAAAAATATCAAGCTATTCCTTGGACAGAGGACTCTTATGTAGATTATATGAAGAATTAAAAAAAAAGTAGCCTCTCCCAAGATCTAACGAAAAAAGGGCAATTGAAATGAACAGAAACTTCTAAAATGAAGTACTAATGGCTAAGAAATATATGAAAAAAAATGCTCAACATCTGTGGCCATTAGCAAATGCAAATGAAAACAATGTATATTCAGTACTAAAATGATTAAGAAATTAAATAATGATACATCCTGGAAAGACTGTGGTGAAAAAGAAATACTTCTGCTCTGTAGATGGAAATGAAACCTAGTATGACCATTATACAAAACAATATGAAGTTCCTCAAAAACGGTTAAAACTATGAATTTCATTCAGTTCAACTATTTTCTTTCTTGGTGCCTTCTCCATAAAATTAAAGATAATGACATATTACACTGATAAATGCATATGCAAATTTATAATAGCACAACTAATAATACCTAAATCTTAGAAGCAGTGTATGTCAATCACCAGATGAATGAATAAGGACTAAGGAAAATGTGTTATTTACATAGAATGGAATACTACTTTGCCATAAAGAAAGATAAATTTGAGTCATTTGTAGGAAAATGGTTGCACCTCGAGACCATAACGTTAAGTGAAAATAAATGAGACTCATAAATTTAAATAAAGTGAGGTTTCTCCTGTATGAGAAACCCAAAATATAATTAAATAGCAAAATAAAAAGCAGGTAATAGGAAATAGGGAGATTGATCTTTTGCAAAAGGAACAAATACTAAGAGAAGGAAGGAGGGGGGAAAGTGATGTGGGGAAGGGAGTGAGAAAATAATTTCGATGTGCTGTGCGTCTATACGAACTCCCTATGAGGACTATAATCATTATGTAATACAAACATATACTAATTTTAAAAACATAAAAATACACACTAGAAATTACTTACTTTTGAATGAAGAAAATGTTTTCAGTTATAGAGGAATTGATAGAGCAGATATTCTATATTTACGCATATGCAAATTGTAAAGCAGCCTTTAATGTATTCAGTCACAGATACTTGGCCTCTGTGAGTATTTTACATAGAATTCACAGTAATTTGAAGTAAGCGCAAGTATTATGAAACAAGGGTAATAGGAATACAAATTTTGACATTTGTGGAACTTCATCATATTCATTCTCTAGTCTTAAATCAGAAATTAACTAAAATAATTTTTCTTTAGGTGATCTAACTAACTTCAATAGAACCTACACTGTAATGGACAGAATGACAATTTCCAAAATTATGGCATTAAAATAAACTCATGAAACTGTTAGTTTGTAGAAAACTAAGTCATAAAATAAACTACCTATATTTGGTATTTTTGCTCTTAGTTTTATAAGTTTTAAAGCTTAGTTTTAAAATGAGTAGCATCTAAGACAATATTTGACTATAATATTACAATTTCATCTTACAGTTTAAAAACTTACTGAGGCAGGTGTCCTTTTAAAATTTTGGATGTCATATATGCTTTCATTAATTTTTCTGTTATAATGTTTTGAGCTCTTTGCATTGGTTATGCCATTTAGCAAGCATCTTTCATGGTATGTCCAAATATTTACATCTATTTTATATAATTTAACTTTAAAGTTCTTTTGGAGATTAATTGCTCTAAAATAAACATAGTAAAAATTTTTTGGTGAGTAATAATTGCACATATTTATGGAATATGAGATTATATGATACACATAAACTTTTAAAACATCAAGGTTAATAGTATTTATATCTTCTTAACCATTTTATTTCCTCATGTTGGGAATCTTCAGAATCTTCTTTCTAAAGTAGTAAGTTGTTTAGAACAACTTACTATTTTATGAAAATAGTAAGTTGTTCTAAACAATGCTCATAGTACTGTAAAATGGTGGAACACTAGAGAATATTCCTTTTTTGGTAACTGTCACCTAACCCCCATTTATTATCCTTTCTTCTCTGCATTTTTAACCTCTCGGGATGAAATTTTGTTCTCTGCATCAATGAAATTAACTTTTTTTTAGCCTTCACTATTACTGTGAAAACATGAGGTATTTGTTTTTCATTGCTTGGCTCATTTCACTTAACAAAATGATTTCCAGTTCTATGCATGCAACCACCAATGACAAAAGTTTACCTTTTTAATAGCTAATGATAATCCACCATGCATACACATTTTAGTTACTCATTCATCAAGTAGAAGCTTGATTGATCTCATCACTTCATTATTGTGAATGATGCTGCAAAAACTATGGATGAACAGGCTCTCCTTGATACAATGATTCCATTTCCTTTGGAACATTTCCCTTAAAGCAGTATAGCAATTTCATGTGTTAGCTTTATTTTACTTTTCTAAAGAAACTTCATTACATACTTCAAGAAAATATAGTGCCTATAGAAATTTATATCACTACCAAAAGAGTATATGAGTTCTCATTTCTGTGCAACTTTGCCAGTATTTGATATATTTTTGCTTTCTTGTTTAAAGAACAAGAACTGGAGGGACCTAACATCTCATTATGTGCACATGTGTATGTGTCAATATTTTGCCAAGGCTATGGCTTGATCCCAGATTTATATGCATGGTGGGCAAACTCTCTATCACTGAACTTCACGGTACAGCCTCTCATTTTGGTTTTGATTTGCATTCCACTCATGATTAGTGATACTAAGATACTAAGAATTTCCATATACTTTTTTTTTTTTTTTTTTTGTGGCACTGGGGATCGAACTCACAACCTCGCACCTGCCAGACAGGTGCTTAAGCCATTGAGCCAAACTCGCAACCCAAGTTTTTTGAGGCAGGGTCGCACTATGTAGCTCAGGCTGGCCTTGCGCTCGCGTTGTAGCCCAAACCGGCCTCGAACTCACAACGCTCCTCTGACTTCAGCCTCCCGAGTGCTGGGATTAAAGGCATGCACCACCATGCCAGGCTTCCATATACTTCTTAGACCTTTAGCTATCTTTAAGAAGTGCCTATTCAGATAGTTTGCCTATTTTTATTAAATCTTGTTATTCTTCTTTTGTAGCTGTTGTGAATAGCATCACTTTATTAATTTATTTTTCAGAAAGTTCATTATGTTACAAAATCTTCCTGGTTTTGAGTATTTATTTTGTATTCTGAAAACTTGCAGAATTTGTTTATTGATTCTAACATGTTTTTAATTATTTTTTGTTATTTCTGTGTGAAAAAAATATGTCATCCACAAACAGGGACAATTTGATCACTTCCTTTCCTGATTGGTTGTCTTTATTAGTCTCTCTTACATAATTTCACTAAGCCTTCTAATACCGTGATGAATAAGAGCTGAGAAAGTAGACATTTGTGTCTTGTTGCTTATCTTAGAGGAAACACTTTCAGTTTTACCCAATATTCATTATGAATTGAGTTGTACATCCATCATAAATAGACATTTCTCTCTCATGGATTTTCTGACATTCTCTAAGTTCTGTAATGGATATATATGACAGATCTAAAACTATGTCATACTGAAACTAGGAAGACACTGAAAATGTGTATGTGTTACTTGTGTGTGCTCATCATGAAGTAATGGCAGCCATATTTCCATTTAAAAACAAAGAAAGTTTATGATTTTATTTGCAAGACTATATTACAATGAATTATTTTCCACATTATATGACTTAGGACATCATTTTTGTATTTTCAAGAGTTTGTCTTCTAAAAACTTCACCATGACAAATAATGATTAATTCTATTATAAGAATGTTTTCTCAACAGAGACTATAGAGCTCATTAAAATTGAGAATCAAATAAAAACACATCTGGGGTCAGGAGAAACTTTATTCAAAATGATTATTGAAAATGGAAAAAGATACCAATGCAATAGATAGAAAGCTATATGCGTAAGTGTTTTAAATATCTAAAAGTCAGAAAAATAACGTTTGCTGTTATTTCTTGTTTTGGTTTAAGGATGAGAGTAATTGAAATTAGAGATCAAATGTGAATAGAAGGGGATGAATGAAAGTGTGGCATGATGTGTTAGTAGATACTAGAGTTTACCTGGAAATCAACTACAAAAGGTCAGGAAATAAATTCTGGTTCATCCTGAGGGTTGACTTACACTTGGAGAAAATAAAGAGGCTTAAACAAAGTTTGATAAGAAAAATTTCATATTGATTGATTAGTGGGAACAAGTGGCTCAACTAATTGTCAAGGCAAAGAGAAAACTTTAAAACACACTGTCCCAGTCATAAGTAAGTAATGGAGATATCTCACAGTCTTATCTAAGTCAAATGAAGAGAAATAGTTGTTTGAGATAAACTGATTTCCAGAACATAAGAAGTAGGGAAATTTCTTAAATTTTATTCTTTTCCCGAATTGTGGACAAATATAAAATTTTATATTATTAGTGATTACTATTTTAAAGATTCACCCTTCATTGCAAATTTATAATCTTTTCACCATCCATTTATCACAAATAGCAGGCTAATACTACAGACTCTATGAAATGTGGAATTAGTTCTTGGCTGTCAATTCTGCTTTGGTGATCTGTGTGTTGGTATTCGTGCCAAGATCTTGCTTTATTACTAGAACTTTGTAGTGTACTTTGAAGTAAAGCAGTGGAAGCCTTCAGCTTTGCTGCTTTTGCTGAAGATTGATTTGGCTAGTCAGAGATTTCAGGCTCATTTTATTATTTCTATGAAAAATGTCACTGATATTTTGAAGGGAATTCTATTAAATTTGTAGATTGTTTTGGACAGTATGTACATTTTAAAAACATTAACTCTTCTTATGCATGAACATGAGATATGTTTCAAATTATTTGTGTCTTTTTAAAATTTCTTTCATCAGTATTTTATATTTTCTGTGCATAAATTTTTCATTTCCTTTGCAAAATTTATTAAGTATTCTCCATGGCTATTGTAGAATGGATTGCTTTCTTGATTTTTGATAGTTTGTTACAGAGTAGAGAAACACTACTATATGATCCAGCGAGCCAGTTATTGAACAATGTTAATAAAAAATTATACCTCCTTGCATTTCCTAATAGCTCTAAAATGATCCTGACTTTGTTGTCATAAGAAAAAATGTATAAATACTTGAATATAGCTGAATAAAGATTTTACATGTAACTAAAAATATAAGATGGAAACCAATATTTACCATAAATTTTAAGTGTGTGGGAAAAACAATTTTGAAGTATTGTAAATATTTTCTAGTTAAAAATTAATGAATTTATATTTAGAAATTAGTTCATTATTAAAACTGCAATTTTTAAATTTATATTTCACAATGTAGCTCTTATACCTTTTTTCTCTTCTCATGAATCTTATGAAAATTATGTATTCTCTTAAAATATTTATGATATTCATTGTTTATTGTGCGTATTTATGTGCAAATATTTCCTGTCCATTGGATTTTATTTTATTTTATTTTATTTTATTTTATTTTATTTTTGGAACTGGGGATTGAACTCACAACCTCCGCCTGCCAGACAGGCACTTAAGCCACTTAGCCAAATTCCCAGCCCTAGTTTTTTGAGACAGGGTCGCACTACATAGCTCAGGCCGGCCTTGTGCTCACATTGTAGCCCAAGTTAGCCCTCCTACCTTAGCCTCCCGAGTGCTGGGATTAAAGGCATGCACCACCACACCTGACTTGTCCATTAGATTTTAAAATTAGTCTTGCTCCTTACTTTTCAACTTTACATTCTATGAAACAAGAAATAAACTTCTATTCTTTATAAATTATTTAATATCAAATATTTCATTATAATGGCAAAAAGGGATTGAATTATAGTAACTTATACTTATATACACATATAGTCATTCATGTGACAAATTGACTATATATGTGTTTGCTATTTCAAAGTAATAAGCAATCCATTTGTATTTATTGCACAGTATTTAGATAGTAAATATTTATGAAATATTAATTAGGAATACTTTATATTGCTCTGATATAGATTTTAAATTTTTTACATCCTAACATTTTATATACAGTGTCTACATATCTAATTGACTAATATTCAACCTCACAAATACCAATATATTTATTAGATCTTATTCAGATGTTTGTTGTCAAATGAAAATCTTTGAGCCTTTAATCCTGCAATCTATATTTGCATTGTATTCTAAATCAAAGCTTAAATTTCTAAATAGAAAATACAATAAGTCTAGTGACCAAATTGCCATGTAAAAATCGACTAATTAAGTATTAGGTACTGTGTGAATCACTGAGTGCATGATTTATCATTTAAATGAATTGTGTAAAGTTAACTGTATGTTTGCAATACCATGTACCCTGGATATGTGAAAACAATTATTATTTCTAAGAGAAATGGTAAGAGTAACAGAATATTTAAAAGTATGCAGTTAGGGAACTGGATCTAGATACTGACTGAGTCTTAATGAAATCAACACAAAAAACAAAACCAACCGAATACCACTATGTTTGAAGACATCCTCAAACATTATGAGAGATATTAAAAAATGATAACATTATGTTCATTATAAGTACCACCAAAGTGCTAGAGAAAACTCTCAACACATTAACTGCAGTGATTTCACTTCTGAACTTCATTAAAACAAATGGAAAATTTCTTATCTATGCTTGTCACATTCAAGAATTGTAAAAGCTCAAAGTTAATGGATTCTTTTTGAAGAATTTTGAAGACTATGAAGTTGGGACTGCCTTAAAAATATAGGCAGAAATTTCATGCTAGAAGGATAAAATGATTTAAATAAACTAAAGTTATAGTTTCCTCAGTTAAACCCTCAAAGTACTTGATAAATATTTTGAATTTTTTTATAATTTTTAACATTCTCGTGTACCATAGTTATGTGTTTCCTTATCTTTATCTGTTCATGACTATGAGATATTGAGGGGCAGAGAATAAGATTTTTTACACTTCTCTATATATTTATTAATGCATACTCTTAGACATTTAAAAATTTTTATTTTTATTAGTGTAAATCTGCAGTATATCTACATATGTGTCCATATATATGTATATACATACCTGCAAATCTGCAATATATATATTCTTAAAATTAGTAAAATTTTTATAAATAATTGAGAATATATTTTATTTTGATGCAGTATATCCTGTGAGAGTTGTACAAATATTTAAAAAGTAGAGGTGATCACTTATAATAAAAATATTCATGAAATAACTCAAGATAATTTTAGAGAACAGTATCTGTTCAAAATGAAAGTGAGGGTAAGTTAAAGACAAAAAGAAAATGAAAAAAATAGCCTAAAATAGGAAATAAATTGCTATGAATATATTTCCCATAAAAAACAGAAGATGAAAGTCTTCCTGAAAAAAGCATTTTATATCAAAAAACCTTAGCAAATAACAATAAAACTGCTACATAATGAAGGACCTCAAATAAAGGTATATTAATCACTTTCTTAAAGAAATACTTGATCATGCATGTCAAAAGCTACAGGTGGTTCAAAGTGGATAAAACAAATGTAAAGCAGTAAAATCAATCTTCAGGAGTCTGATGGTTTATTCTTGAATTAGGTTGTGTCTCCAATAGGGAGCTAACAAAGAAGATGAACTTAAATGGTTTGTGTTTATGGAAATTGTTAAAGAAATCAAAATTTAAAATTAACCATTTATGACCATTTAGAAAATTTGGAAAATCTTAGGTAGATTATTGAGCTAATGAAGATGATGTAAGTGGTCAAGAAAAACGTGTATTTTGAGTATATGTTTATAGCATGTTTTCTTTACCAATTAATGTACCACAAATACATGGAAGAGTTCACAAATTTTAAATGATTATTCTCATCAGTTGAATTCTCATGATGAAAACCATCTATGAACCATCATCTCAGTCAGGTACCATTGCCAGCCACCAGGAATCCAGCCTTTTACTCACATCCACTTACACTTTCTCCCTCCTCCTGGTAGGGAATCACTGTCCTGACTTTCACTCTATACACTGATTTAACTATGATTAAATATACAGAAAGGACTTAAAACGTTATTTTGTGTTTTGCTTATTTCAAATAACATTATATTTATGTGATTAAACCATATTTTAGTTATTCCATTTGACCTTTCATTATAATTTATTATATACATACATAGCAGTTTATGTTTTGACTTTTGTTATCATTATCTTTTCTTTCTTTCTTCTTTTTTTTTTTTTTTTTTTTTTTTTTTTTTTTTTTTTTTTTTTTTTTTTTTTTTTTTTTTTTTTTTTTTTTTTTTTTTTTTTTTTTTTTTTTTTTTTTTTTTTTTTTTT
>RJWM01035134.1:0-19167 GCA_004363535.1 Dasyprocta punctata | reverse complement strand
CTTTCAACCTAAAATCAGGAACAAGACAAGGATGTCCATTATCACCACTCCTATTCAATATAGTTCTGGAAATATTAGCCAGAGCAATTAGACAAGAGAAAGAAATAAAGGGAATAAGGATAGGAAAGGAAGAAGTGAAATTATCATTATTTGCAGACGATATGATACTCTACATAGAAGAACCCCAAAAATCCATTAGAAGACTTCTAGAAGTAATAACCAAATTTGGTAATGTAGCTGGATACAAGGTGAACACTCAAAATCAATAGCATTCCTGTACATAAACAACAAAGTCACTGACAGAGAAATAAGGGAAACCACACCCTTCACTATAACATACAAAAAAATGAAACACTTAGGAATCAATCTAACAAAGGAAGTAAAAGATATATACAATGAAAATTACATTACTCTAAAGAAGGAAATCGAAGAAGATTTCAGAAAATGGAAAGATACTCCCTGTTCATCAATAGGAAGAACAAATATCGTGAAAATGACCATTCTCCCAAAACTATTATACAGATTGAATGAAATCCCAATCAAAATACCACTTGCCTACCTCACAGAGCTAGAGAAAGCATTCCTGAAATTCATCTGGAACCAGAAAATACCTAGAATAGCAAAGGCAATTCTGGGCAACAAAGGGAAGGCAGGAGGCATCACAATCCCCAACTTGAAACTGTACTACAAAGCTACTGTGATGAAATCAGCGTGGTACTAGAATCAAAACAGACCTGAAGATCAATGGAATAGATTAGAAGATACAGCCACAACTACAAACACACTTAGCCACCTCATCTTTGACAAAGGGGCCAAACATGTACATTGGAAGAAAGATAGCCTCTTTAACAAATGGTGCTGGAAGAACTGGCTTTCTATATGCCGTAAACTAAATGTAGATCCATGCCTACCACCATGCACTAAAATAAAGTCAAAATGGATCAAAAATCTGAATATAAAAACAGAGACACTAAACTTACTAGAAGACAGAGTACGTAAAAATTTTGATGACATAAGAGTAGGCAGAGAGTCCATGAACAAAAATCAAATTGCACGGGAAACACTTCCCAGAATCAACAACTGGGATCTCATCTTGCTAAGAAGTTTTTGCACGTCAAAGAAAATCTCCAACAGAGTGTAAAGAAAACCCACAAACTGTGAAAATATCTTAGCCAATTGTCCATCAGACAAAGGACTTCTATCTGAAATATATAAAGAATTAAAAGAAATCAGGCCCCTAAAATTCAAGGACCCAATCCAAAAATGGGCATCTGAGATGAATACACACTTCTCAGACAAAGAAATACAAATGGCAAATAAATATATGAAAAAATGTTCAACATCAATGGTCATTCGGGAAATGCAAATTAAAACAATGCTGAGATTCCATCTCACTCCAGAAAGAATGGCCAAGATAAAAAATCAACCAACAACAAATGCTGGAGGGGCTGTGGGGAAAAAGGAACTCTTCTCCACTGTTGGTGGGAGTGTAGACTGGTGCAACCACTGTGGAAATCAGTGTGGAGATTCCTCAAGAAGCTAGGATTAGAGATCCCATTTGACCCAGCTATCCCTCTTCTGGGCATTTTCCCAGAAGAATTGAAAACATCATACCACAGTGATATCTGTGCACCCATGTTTATATCAACCCAATTTGTAATAGCCAGATTTTGGAAACAACCCAAGTGCCCATCAATCAAATAATGGATACAAAAGATGGGGTATTTTTATACAATGGAGTACTACTCAGCTATTAAGAAAGATTGCATTGAGACTTTTTAAAGTAAATAGTCACGACTTGAGACCATACTCATAAGTGAGATAAATCAAACCCACATGTGTAAATACCGTATTGTCTCCTAGTGTAAGAAACGGAAAAGTATATATGATCCAAAATCTATAATAAATATTACGTAAGGGTAAAAAACAGCTCAAAGAGCAAAAGTAATTGGGAAGGGAAAAAGCGGAAAGAGAAAAGGGAAGAGGAAAAGATATAAACCTATATATATGTATATGCAAGTTAACTAAAATGAACACACTGTTGAATGAATTCGTTATTGAGAAAGAGCAATTAATACTCATATGATTAGATCAATTTTACATGTCTATATCTGTTAATGTAAGTAACCATTTTAAAGATAACGATATGCAATATTGCAACCATTGTCAAGTTTCTATCATCCGGTTTCGTAAACCTGCAATGTTACTGTTGTGCATTTACTCTACTCATTTGTTTGTCTCTTTTGCTTGTTGTCTTTGTTATATGTGTCTTTTTTTCTTTTTTTCTGTGCTTAAATAAAAATTTTAAAAAATTAAAATTGAATTAAATTAAATTAAATTACATTAAACAAATACCTATACTTTGAGAAGAATGGCAGCACTAAATCTAATTCTCACTTGTATCTATAGGACTTAGTATGACCTTTCATAAATTATCATCAGTAAATACTAGTTTATTGTATGAAATAATACTAGCATTAAGATACAAAATCAATCAACTTTACTTTGCAGGCTGAGGGAAGAGGATACGAAGACTGAACTTGAATTAAACCTGTGCAATATATCAAAATCCTGTTTCAAACAGAAAAAAAAGCTAACAAAAAGTCAGAATAATAAGTTCTAATGAGAGGGCTCAAGAGTGCATGAAGAATTAGGATTTCTTGTCTCTTATTGGTAACAGGTTGGCTTGAAAATGAAGAGGGACATTGCAGAGATTTTTAGGACATTACATCTTTGCAAGTTGTATTTGAGAGAAGCTACAGACATAGTCATCCATCTGGAACACTATCCTTTAAGTATCTGGTATATATTACACTGTTCAAAGCTTTGGGAAAGTAATCAGCAGCTATAGAAATACAACTGTATTCTCAGTTTCACAGAGATGATACATTAATGGGGATTAAACACTGCTACAGCTCATGACCTAGCCCTGTAAGGTAACTTGTGATATGTGCAATATTGTTTAGACTCCTAACTTCCTTTCTGTATGAAAATGGAGAGAATGAAAATAACTACTTAGTGTGGTATCTTTTTTCTTACTAACACATTTGAAGGGCTTACCAGTGCGTCTTCCCCTAACTCCTTCAGAGACCAGGACCCTATCACTTTGCTCTTGTATGTGATTTCTTTCACATCCCTGATTCCTTCTTCTCCCCTTTTGGTTCTATGTTTAAATTCTTAAGAGTCTCCTGGGGAGGGAACACACATGACATTTGCATAGTTAGATTCGTAGTTGATAAAACACACTAGATACCTAGAAAGTACCTACCAAATGAGTGATAGTGAATAGAGCATTTTAAAAATTCAGTGTTTATGTCAAAGCAACTGTGAAATAAGGCCCAAGGAAGTTAGTCGCTGTTGTTGCAGTATGCTGATTGAATAAGCAGAGTAAAGAGAACAAATTAAGCTGACCTAGGACTCCACATTGGGACCAAACAGAAATGGCCAATCAGCATCTCTTTATGCTTGATTTTACAATTACACTTCCAAATGAAGGTCATTATCTTTCCATTAAACCCAAAAGTATGACTCACTTTTCTACCAACTTCACAACTGAGTTAATGTGAAGAAGGAAATACTGATATGAATACCATCAGTAAAGTTTAAAATTGAATATTTACATAGCTGCACACTTAGCTTCATAATATTCTCCCTTTTTTTGAATATTCCCACATAATTCCTTCCTTCATGAAGCATATTCCCATAATTAGACAGTGCAGTAGAATTTTTAGCACCATGAATTTATTGTTTTCATTCCAAATAAGGTTAGTAATTTCTTATGAGTAAAACCTTGGATTGAGAGCATAATTTGTTCTGAAAACCTGCTTGTAATCAAATGCAGTTGCGTATCAAAACAAATTTCCCCATAGGAAATAATGGAAACTCACAGGTCTTCTTTGACAACCCAAAAAATTCAGACGAAATGATTACAGTAGTATAATATAGTACAATATATGAAAAATACAAAATATAAAAAAATAGTGCACTTACTTTAGCAAACCTGTACAGTTGCTGGTATGAGGGAGTAAAGAGACCAGAAGGTTATTGTATAAAATGATTTTTACTAAGTACTACTTGTAGTGCAAGACATCACTCATCAAGTTTAAATTTATTAGAAATATTTGCTGGTATTGCAGAACACTTGCAGAACAAGTTACTTGCCATCCAAGGTTTCTGTGTATATAATAGACATTGATACTTTTGAGGATTATACTCAAGGGGAAAATCAGCTAGAGATTAATTCACGAAGACTAATAAAAGATGCAAAACCTCGTTGGATGTGGGCTCTTGTTTAGCCTAACTGCTAACAAGAAAAAGTTTCCCTGACCTTACTGAACTTCAGGGCTGTAATCTGTCAAATAAAGTCAAGGTTACACCGACCTGTGCTTTGAGGAGTTTATTAAAATTATACTCCAAATTTGTTACACTGAAAAAAGAAATCATCCCAAAGGGATGTGTATTAGGCAGGTCTGTATTCAACAACGTCAAAACCCATAAAATAAAATCCTCTGTGTGTTTGCCTTTCATAGGGGTGTTGAACAAATTTTGCAGTTAAGATTCTAGAGTAGATACTGAGAAATAGAAAACGTTCAAATAGAAAGTGAAACAAGGGGCAGAGGTGGAAGGAAAAAGAAAGAGAATAGGTTAGAAAAAGCACAGAAATGAAGCTTTTGTAAATAAGGAAGGGAGTTGGGTAAAAGAGAAGGGAGGGAAAAGGATTGGGTAAAAAAAGAAGAATCAAGATATATTATGTACAGTTTCAAATTATTTATGATGAATGTGATAATTAAGTATATCTAGAATATACCAATAAAATTAATTTTTAAAAATTTAGTTAATTAAATTTTAAAAACAAGTAGTTTATTAAAAACTAAGTAGTTTGAACATCTTGCATATGCAAATCAACTGTTTCAACTGTAAAATTTGTAAAATCTATATTTGGACTATGTATTTCTAGTGGGTATTTGCATCTGATTTGAGATAAGCTCTGACTGTAAAGTACACGTTGACTTTCAAAGATTTTGTATATTAAACATATGTAAAATGTCTCATTAATAAAATATCTCATTAATAATCATTCATATTGATCACATGCTGAAATATAATTTTAGATGTATTGGATTAAATAGAATGCATATTTTTGAATTAAAAATAAAACTGGAGATATATTAGTTAATATTTGTAAACATTTAAAGGAATATTTATGTAATTGTTTATAAGCATTGCTGGAGAAAATAATTTATTTTAGTGAACATCTTTCTACTCTTTCCATCTTATCTTTTGTCTAACATTTCCTCTTTTTCTCCTTGACCTCCATATTGACTCTTCTTATTGCTTTTCCAGCATATGCATATTTAATTTCAGTGACTTTACCTCATCATTAAAATGTAAATGGATATACCTTCCTTATAGTAGTGAAATGAGGGTTAAATAAAATATGTAAAAACTTCTAGCATAGTGTCTGCTATAGGATTGATCTTTATAGTCTTTCCATTGTTTTCCCTGCTCCTCTTTGAATTTATTTTCTTCTTTTTATTCTTCCTCCTTTTTTCTTCCATCCATCCTTTGTACCTCATCCCCACAGTTTTGTTCTTTATGTCTTCTTTATCTGCCTCTTTTTGACATTCTTTACTCTTGAATAGAACCTGTGCTAATATTGATCCCAACCTAGTACTATCCTGTCATCAAGTGGAAGTATATAGTCCACATCAAACATTTAATAAACCTAGTTATTATTTTCACAAAATATTTTTGTATAAAATACTCTGTAACATCGTATATTATTAGATTCATTCTCTTTTAGTTCTCTATAGCATTCCATAGTATGACCGTTCCACAATTCATTTAGGTCTATAAGGTTCACAGACATGTTTTATCAGCTATTTATATTTTGTGACCATAAATGATCATGTGCTAGGGGAACTTATCGAAGTTTTCCAGCAATAACTTTTCTGGCCATAGAAAGTACATTATCACCATTAATAAATAATAAATACCTTTGGGAAGTTTTTAAAGCAGTTTTTATTTCCCTAAACATTATATATTCCCTTGCTTTAGGTCCTTCAATATAGTTGTATTGACAAATTCTTTTCAGTTTGTGGGGAGTAACTCATATTTATTATAGTAGAAATTTTATAATGAAGTATTTTTCCATAAATTTATTGCCATTCTCAGTTTCTCTTGATGAAAGGATTTATTAAATTTATTTTCCCAACTTTAAAATTAAGTTACCTATTTCTCTTTGGATTATGGGAAATCTTTGTGTATCCTAGACCAAATATTTTTCACTTTTATTTATAACACATTTTTTTTTAAGTTGATGGTTTTTCTCCTCAGACTGTATTCAGTAATGACCTCAACATTTGGGCTTCTCTATGTGTTATCACAAGTTTGTGGAATGCTTCCACATACATGATGAGATCAGGAGCCTTTTGGATTTTCTTTAATCTTAACATTATGTGGTAGTTACTTAGTGCTGATAAGCAGGTACTTTTCATATTGTCCTAACCCTTTAGACTATTAACTTGATCTAAGATTCTGTTTTCTAAGAAATAAAATATAGGAGTAAGGCAAAAGTAAGAAAAGCAAGTGTAAAGAAATGATAGACAGTAGGGTTTTAAGAGGGACTGATAGTTTCATATCAAGAATAACCTAACCAATTGGATGTGCCAGTTAGTATGGATGTGTCATGTCACTTAATGTTTGTACAAGTTCATAAATATTTGATTTGTTTCCTTGTGTTCCTGAGATTGTATTAGCAGTATTCACAGTGTTTAAGTAGCTTCTAGAAGCTCACGCTGAAAATAATAAAGGATTTAAAATTCCTAGTCTTGCTCTCTGATATCCAAATCCCACTCTTAACCTCTCTACCACCCTATATTTGAATGTTTCCAATATTTGGTTTAATAAACATATATATATATATATGTTTGATATATATATATATACATTTGATAAACATATATATGCTAATAGCTAAGATAGAAGTTAGACTTAAACATAAATTTAGAAAAATTCAAAGATTTTCTTGATCTCAGTTTTACTATACATGTGTGTGTGTTTGAATATTTAAGTACTTTTGTAGAACAAAGTTTACAAGTACCAAGTGTTCACCCAAAAAACCCCTAAGAAATAAATGAAACTAAATGCACAAATACATTGCTATACTATCATTGAGTTTTTCACTGCAGTTCAAAGTGGTTTACCAAAAAAAGAAAAAAAAAAAGGCAACCATTTGATGGTAACCTATCTGTAAAGTGAGGAAATTTGAACTCTTTTGCATCTGACTATAGTTAGGCGACAATATCTGAATCTTCTGAACATTAACTCCAATTTACGTGTACTTGAGTTTTTGAATCCAGTGCTGAAAGTACAACGTTTTGAAAGAAAACAAAATTCTTGTGACTCTAATGGACTGAAGAAATTACCGTTCTCAGTAAGAAACAGATGGACAAGCACAATGGCAATAAACACATCAGTGATTTAATGGGAGATTTTATTACACTTTGTGGCTTTCAGCATCTATCTACATGGAGGACCTTCCTCAGAGCCTGAAAATTCTTCTATGAGACTCCAACTCAAGCTTTAATATAACTTTACTATCACCTTTTGCAGCTTTGGGATGGGAGGAATAAAGATGACCTAGAATTTGTTTGTAAAAGCCAGATGGAGTTTTATTGAGAGCTATATATTGTTTTTTCTGAGTGCCTATATATTCCACAGCATATGGTATCTGATGGATTGTGGCTTGGCAACCTTTTTAAGTAATTTTTGTGTTTCTGTGAGGTTCAGTGACTATATGGCCCTACTTTATGATTTAAAGTTCAACATATTTAATATATACCCAATTTGTATACCTATATTACAGTACCACAAATACTCCTTTGTTCATTTGTGCATGAGATATATTTCTTTTAAGTAGGATTTTCAAGCCTTAAACCATATTGACCACTACAAGGGAACTCATGATAAGATTTACATACATCAATAAACTGTGACTTCTGCTATACTATTAGCTTCATGGTACATGAAATTCCTGAAATGGTGGCTCGTAATTTTTCCACTCTTGGTAGACATAGAACCATGGAAATAATAAAATCTTAAAGAAAAATATGAGAAATAAGTAGGAAAGCATTATTTATATTCTAGTGTTTTCATTGTTTGATTATTTGATCATTTTTTATTCCTAAACCTGAACAACCACTTCTAAAGTAACAATATCCAATATATTAACTAGTGTTAATTTCCTACTATTTATTTTTTGAAATTCTGTATTGTTTCTATCCTTTTTTCTGTTTTGTTTTTAAAAATAGAAAGAAAAGAAAATAGGAGGAAAGTCTGCTGGGTATTTGAACTGAGACAGTTTATATTCTAGTCCTTGGTCTACCAGTTTCCACTGTGTCATCTTGGGAGAAGTATCCTGTTTTTATTAGTTAATCCATTTATAAAAGAGAGGAACTAGTGTATTTACTAGAATTATTGAAACGATTAAATGAAACATTGATTAAATTCTTTGAGCATAGCAGTGTTTAAGAAATATAATTCCTTGTCTCTTCTGCAAGGAGGATTTTTGAATTTGAATTTGGGAGAGCAGGACAGAGAAAAGCAAACAGATCTTCAGTCTTGAGGGTGTGCATAATCTAAAAGTCAAAATTAGGTACATGAATGTGAATGAATTTACATGTTTTACAAAGAAATGAAAACAAAGTATAACAGAAGATTATCAAGAGAGACTCCAGAGCTGAATGGAAAATGTAAATTGGGTCAGCTATACAGCTCCAAATGCTGAGAGCTGTACTAGCTTCTCCCTTCTTCACTGCAGTTGTTTCTCCATCTCTTTTCTAATACATCCATGATTTCTGGTGAGCGTCCCGAAAAAGTGCCCCTCACTGCCTTGGTCCAGATCTTTTTTTTTTCTTTCTTTCTTTTTTTTTTTTTTTTTTTTCATGTGGAACTAGTCCATGGCTACTACCTGGTCTCTCTCAAATCTTGCCTCATTCAGTCTATTCTTTATTGGGTAAATATCTGAAATTGCTCTATTGCCTAAAATATTAGTAATGAAAACAAAACACTACTGAGTAGGACTTAACATAGAGGAGAAAAACTCAGAGAAAAAAATGTCAACAAATATGCCTCTGTATCAATAAGATGTCATACTGAGTTGAATTAGAGATCACAGTGAGTTATGTGACCTGGTAAGAGTAATTGAATTGAACAACCGTAACATTTCAATAATAAAGTAAACCCATTGAAATGGATTTTTTCCTAGGCTAATTACTTAACAGATTTAAAAGTGGCAGTAGGATGCATGTTTTAAACTTTGTATTTGATCATTCCCTCCCTGTATACAGTCAGAAAAACACCGCTTGGCAACTATATTTTTTACATGTACAGAAAATGTTCACATGTTTTTCATAGTGTTTTAATGCTTTAATTTATTCTTCATACAAAGATCTAATTCTGAAGGACTCATATCAAATCCTTCTTCACTTTGGTCTCCCCTGAAGCCTTAACTTGCCTCAGGTCATCTGACTTGCAGTATCTCTACAACCCACCTAGGTAAAGACATTCACGCCTCCCATTAAATCTGAAGTCATTTGTAGATGCATGTACCTCTGAGTTATATAGGGAAAGTCTGCATCTGTCTTGGATGCTACCAAATCTTCTGTAGTAAGCCCAGTACATAGTTCTGCATTGTTCTCAAAGCTGAATAGATAATAAAGTAATCTACAAGGGTGTGTGGCTCCTGTCTGCATTTTACAGCTGAAGATTATGTCTTACACTGAGGTTATTCTTGTGCAGGTTTATTGTTTAGCAAATGAAAGGTGCTTATTTAAATCACCTACCATCGTCAGTGAACTCCTGACTTGCTGTATCGTTGGGCAGATAAATTAGCTTGACTGGAGCTCAGCTTCTTCAAAGTAATTATTCTGTGTGATTAAGGATGTGCCCTCAGACTCACACTCCCTATGTACAGAGCCCATATCACCATAGAATAAGATACATGTATAGAGATATTAATAGTTAACAGTGACATGACCTGTAACTGTTTTACTTATAAATTCTCACAGAAAAGCAAATGTGGTCCTCAATTTTAATGCTAAGTACATGTGAATATTTTGTTCCATGCTTTATTTGATATTCCTACATAAAAATGCTCTTTTTTCATTCATTGTATTTCCCACATTTTATATATATCAGATTCATGCACCAATAATATACATTATTCCTCTTTGCATCATATTTACTGTTATTTTTGTTCTTGATATTTTATAGATTTCTGGATTGATAATTTAACTCATTGATTTGAATGCTTTCAAATTTACTTGTGTAAGCATTTAAAATTAAGAATTTTTTCGTGACCATGGTCTTATCATACTTCATATATTATTAAAATCATTTTATTGTCAATATGATTTAGAAATATTTTTCAAATATTTGATCAATATAGGAGTTATTTAAAAATTACTCAGAAGCTCCATTAATTTTTAATAATTTTCATGTTTTTCCAATGTGATACATTTTGAATTATTTCTTACTTTCAAAACCTACTGATTTTTCAGTGAAATAACATGGTTAATTATTATGCATGATTCTTTTGAATACTGCTTCTTTTAAAAGTAAATATATTCACTATTATCAGAATTCAAGCATCTATATCCTCCACCAAACTAACCTTTCCGATATTATTTGTTACATTTTCTGCATACTTTATGTTTCAGAACAAAAATGATGTATTTCCTTATGTCCTCTTGCTTATAGTATCTATTTTATAAATATGGTTGTGCTATTTGATACAGACATATTAGTCACTATTTTAATTGTGAATTATGCTCTTAGAATTAAAATTGGACATATTTTCATATTTAATGATTAAAGTTTGACGTTTGAGTTCTTGAGAGTACAATTGTGGCTGAAAGACTTACCTTGAAAAATAAGACTGCACTGACAGAAGATGAGGTAGATAGAGGGACGCTTTCTCCTTGTTCTTTGACATCACAGATGGAGTAAAAGTCACAGTGCGTTGATGGAAACAAATGGACTCAGCACATTACACTAGGTTTTCTGCATCTTCATTCTGACACTAGTCTTCCAAAGTAGCATTCCTGCCTGTGACGATACTGTGTCACTTCCTGCAGAAGGAAAGGTCTTAAAAAACACGCAATTATGATATTTGAAAACAAAAATTTAAAAAATTCCCCAAGCAAGATGTTATAAAAGTCATCTTCACCTCTGATTGGGATGATTGGTGAGATCAGGCAGTATTACCACTCTTCTTTAATAAATAATTTCTCATTAACATCTTATTTCCCTGTAGTACATGCTTGTATTACACCTTTTCAAATTAATGTACACAATGTTTTAATACTGCAATTCAGAAGAAATATTCACACAATATTACTGAAAACCGTTGGTTTAGTATGCTTACTGATACTTTTGCTTCCAGTAGATGGGATGGCAATTATATGACATCCATCTTCTAGCAGTATCCCTGAAATTTTATGCTAGACATACAAACCAGAACAATAAAGCTATGTTTACTTTGGATGATATTAATCAGCTTTATTCAGTTTCAAACATAGGGCATTTCTGGCCTTTGATCAACCTATTATCACCCCAAATTTTCATTTTACATTGGATATTCATCTTTGGCTACAACTTTGGAAATATGTTGTCGGGAAATCAGTATGATGCACCTAGAAATGCAAAATTCTATTTGTTGTTCTCAAGATCAGGTATCAATACCTTCTTCATCAGTATCAAAATCTGTGGTCAGTCCATGGGACTGTTTGTCTTCTTTGATTTTGGTTTCTATTATATTTTTCCATTGAGATAGACAGCTGGTTCTATACTACAAATTCATTGTTTAAAACATGAATTTTTCTTTCTTTAGTTCCAGAATTCTTTCATATTTAAATGCCCTCCAAGTATGCTAATAATATATTTGATCCCTGGTGGACTATTTTCTAGACTGAATCTTATTTTCCATAGGAAAAAAAAACATGATTTTTTTGTGAATTCATTCTTATCATCCTGTTACCCAAAAATGGATGCCTTTGACATAGATCTGATTATTCTACTCTTTGGCAATAAATTCTTGTATTTCAAGCATCTTCATTATGAAGTTTCATTATTAGGAATCGTTAATTTCTTACAGATTCTGTCACAACCAAGACAATGTTACGTCTTAACCTAGTGCTAAATTCACTGGATTCAGAAACTGTATATTAATAAATCATGGCCTTAGGAAAGCTTTGAAGAGTAAAAGAAATTTCACTTCAGATGAGAGAGTCATCCAAACTCAGATCACAAATTTCTTAGGTAAATGTCACAAATCCATTTCATATTTCATTTTCTTTGCACGTCCAACTGTTCACTCAGTGTTGGCATCTTCCATCTTATTCAGCAGGTTGAAGTGTATATGAAAAGAGAGGGGAAAAGATACTGAAAAATGCTGCGCTCTGAGTTGTGTAGATATTAGTTTCTCTGAGTGAGCTGAGAACCCCTCTCTTCCTACTAACCTCATGCAGAGAGGCTTCTCTCTAATGGTCATAAACAAAACATCAACAGACGTGAGAAACAAGTGAATATCAAGAAGACAGTCACCATGGTAACTATAACCAGGGAAAGTCATAAACACCCAACCCTGTACCACCATCCACTCAGAAATTCAGAGCATTCAGCTCAAGGGAATACAGGAAAAAAGAACCAAAGAACTTCAATGGACTTGGAGGAAATGTGCTCAAAGTTGAAAAATACGAACTTGTGTCAAAAGTTTTAGTTTTCTGCCCATGCCCCGGGCTTTCTTAAGACAAAATGATGAAAGGAATCATTTTCAGTGCTTCCCTTTGCCTGTAAGACAAAGAATGTCCTTTTTCTGGAATTTGTGGGCTTTAGCAAGCTACAGTTTTTGGATTCTTCATCACTTGTCTTGATGATATAACAGTTCACATCAAAATAATGTGACTCATTCTTCCCTGCATATAACACAAATATTTCTAATGCCTGTTGGCATTGTACTGATTATTTTTTTCCTGAAAATCTTGTTCTTCTCTGTTTCTTTTGTTAAAATGCTGGAAAACTACTCTTAAATACTTGAAATTTAATTTCATATATGAAATCTACTTTCAGTCACCATCACTGAGAATTAGTTTTTGCAAACAAAAAAGTCATGGGTTCATGTCTCATCTTGAACATTTAAACCTAGGATCCACTAGTTTTAGGTTCTCCTATATAAAAATATTAATACATTCTTGTTTGCATAAATAAATGACACAATATAGGAAACTAAATATGCAAACAATACAGGGTTATCTCCCTTATTTATGGTATGATTACTGATCCTGTTATTATTTTTCCTTGCTTTAAATTGCTATTTTCATACTACTTTCATGAAAGTGTCTCACTGACATTGTAGAAACTGAGTGAGTGACTTACATGAAATGCATTGGTGGAAAATGTCACTGAACATGTATGAATGCAATGGAATTACATGAAAAAAAAAGATAGACTTGAAGAAATACATAGCTTTGACTTTCATCTTCCTTCAATCTTTTGAGGACTCAATTGAGATATTTCAGGTAATAAATAAATACATTCAGGGACTGGGGATTTTACCTAAGTGGCTTAAGTGCCTGCCTGGCAAGGGTGAGGTCATGAGTTCAATCCCTGGTACCCCCCAAAAAAAAATTCAGTAAAAAATGCATCAGACACACTTTTTAGAATTGTAAAACTATAATAATTATAGTCACAGAAAACCTTGTAAAACTTAACTGACTAGTCATTCCTTTTTGTACTGAAACCTATCTATTCTTCAAAGTTCTCTTAGTTATAATTTCTCCCCCAGAATTTTTCTTTATCTTCCCAGATATATTTTGATCCCTGTTTCCCTTTCCACGCACACTTCTGAATGAATAATATTACTTGTAACACTATTAAATAATCCCCTTACTTCTTTCCTCCACTTCCTCAATTTTTTCTAATCATTGCTATTCTTTGTTGCTCACTACTCTACCTGGAGTCATATTAAAAACCTGGTGCTTTCTGCACTAAAATTTGCATAAATGAATCAATGCACGTCTAAGTATATAAGTTAATAGATGACCATTCTAATTAAATGGATTCATAAATATGCAAGCACTTGAATAATGCCTTCTCCAAATTACCCAAATTTTTTGAGAATTTTAGTATCAACACTGTAATATAATTGAACATAATATTTTATTGTCTCACACTTAATTTATGAGCTTCATTTCACTGTATTCTGGAAAACTATCAGTATATGCATTATTCTGTTTAACAATTATGGCAATCAAATTTTGTATGTATTTGCAGGTCATCTGGCTAAGTGGTATTCAATCTGTGGTGGCTAAATTTAGTAACCAACTAGTTTTATATATAAAGAAATGTAAAAAGTGCATTCATTTGGGAGGCTAGACAAAAAGATCGCCATGAGTTTGAGGCCAACCTGGTCTATAGAAGTGCATTCAAGGTCAGTGTTCACTACATAGTGAGACCCTGTCTCAAAAAAATGCATTGATGTCTGTTACGCAGAGGAAGAAGTTATTCTTCAAGTAGTTTGAGTAGCATAAAGTAGTTGCAGGATATTGATTTTGAAAATATATATTTTCAAATGTATAATATATGAAAATACAATAATTGGAGAAGGAAAATAGTGGCGATTACTAGCCTATTCCATGCTCACATGTGAAAGATAAATTGAAGCTTCAAAAGGAAAATGGTTTTGTACTTAATGGCAGAATAAGGAGAGTTAATTTATTCCTTAATTCCAGGACCATTGTTCTTTCAACTAATCCATATAAGGATTTGTATTATGCTTTTGAAGCATCTATAAAATTTCATCGCTCTCCACTTTCTTCCAAAGTGTAGCTACAGATCAATGTCAAATCATGATAAATTCTTTGTGTCACCAACAAATCATTTTAGAATACTTTAGTAATTTACTAGTAATTCATACAAAGCTTCAAGCTTTTGAAAGAGTTCGCTGAGCTCAGACAGAAACATGTAGATGACAGGTTTAACGTTGTTTTTAAAATTACATAATTCCCAAGATGACCTAGTGATTTAATTAACTCGTATTTTTAAAATATGGAAGCAGAAATTGGAACTAATGATGTCGACTTATTTTTAATTAAATTTCTATATGCAATGGATTTCTAACAGAAAGTAGATTGTTATCTGTACCTTGTGGGTCTTAAATAAGGGACTTTTAGTATCTAATTTATATTAAATTGAAGAAAGCCTAGCAATTTTTCTGTAAGAGTAATTGTATAAATATACATTTACCTGCCATTTAAAGATATGCAGAACACTTTAATAAGAATGTACTACTTTTATTTTAGAAGTAGTCCAGATCTAACATCACATTAATCACCTAAATACAACTGGTCATGCAACATAATCTGAATTGTAATAATTTAATAAGACTTGAAAGCACATGTCATAAAACATAGCCATGGAAATTTTTGCTTGATATAATTCGAGTTGCATTTATATTAAATTGCAGAATTTAAGAAAGGGAAAAATGAGTCTTTCCTAAGACTGGAGCAATAAAATACAGCAGACCAGATGGCTTAAAATCCTGAAGTGTATTTTCTCTGTAGAAGTTGAGCATTCTTAGATAAAGGTCTACCTCGTCTCTTTATTGTAATAACTGGCTTTCTGATGTGTAAATAGCCACCGCCTAGTTAGTTCCAATGTCACTTCTTAAAGAAATACTAACCTTTCCAGATCAGAATCCCAACATTATGCCCTCTTTCAACCATAACTCCTTCCTTCAAGTACCCATCCCTCCCTCCAGCTAAAAAGACTATCACAATTGGAGTTAGAATCTCAACATCCAAATTAGGTGGATCACAAACCATATCAATACAGAAGAATTATGATGTGGATTTATGAAAAAATTAATTGTGCTTTTAATATATTTCAGATAGGGGGCTAAGTGTTTAGAAGACAACAAAGACTCCTTTTGACATCAGAATTTTGTCAATCCAGGAGAACACACGTACAAGCCACGTCCTAGCATTGTGTTACAGACAGGTCTCCTTTAGGTGACTGAACCTGGGACACAGTGGAAAGAACTGACTTCTGGGTGAAACCAGAAGGAGCTATTTCCAAAAGCACCACACTTAATGGGACCAAAACAAGTTTAGCCTAAGGGATGCTCTCCAACTTTTGATTTATATGCATAGGAAAATACTTTGGTAATAAATTTTGGATTTTAAAACCTTTATTGTAAGCTTATAAAGCACTGGGTAATGATCTTGCTCAGGCTTTTAGCCATCTCTTAAAGAACTCTGATGAGCAGTGGTTACTCTGCCAGGTAGTTAAACGTTCTTAAAGCAGCTACCACCCTGATAGCAGAGGACAGGTTTTCCCAGCATCTCTTTGATGACTCCCCATTGAAGCCAATGGCCAATGGAATGTTGACCAGACAGCTGAATTCCTTTAACTCTCAATTCACAAGCTAATGGCAAGTATTTAGAGCTATAAAAATACATCATTAATTAGGAGAGTTTAGGGGCAATATCAGGAAGAAAGTTGCTGACTTGCGAGATATATAGTGGATGAGGTAGTGAGGAAAACATCTTTGGGAAAAACAAAAACAAAAAGAATCAAAGCAGGTGATGATTGTTTGCATGAACCACAACTGTCCAAAGCTCTCATTGAGGAACTGCTAACTCCATCTCTTCTTTTCTCTATTTGTGTTGCTCTTTTCACATTTCTATTTCCCCGTGAGGTAAGGAGTAGTAATTTGTGTAAAACTTGTGCTTACTGTGAATGCCCAGAATCAACGCGACCCGCACACATTCAGCCAGTGTCACTGTCCTCAGGCCCAGGACCCATCAGTACAGGCAGCACCCTCCCAAAATCCCTTTATCTCAGGATTCCCTGATGCTTCCTATCATCCTACTGAACCATGACCAGAGAACACTGAATTTGTTTTGGGGCTCTAAAGAATTATCAGAGTCGCTCTCACTTAGTGAATTTGTTGTTTTGTTTTTATGATTACTGTATGAAAATCAATACTTGAAATCTGCAACAATGATCAAAAGGAGTATTTGAAATTTTTCTCCAGTTACGTACTCTTCAACTTTTGTTTTATCAGGAATACAGTTTTGGTACATGGTTGTAGCTGTAGCATACAATCTGATTACCCTCACAGACTGTGTTTAATGAGAATATGCAATATGCAAATGGAAACCTGGTATTATAGCAGAGTTTTTGCAAAAGTTATGTAACTTTTTTATGTTTCAGTGAATCACCATTGATATTGTTGTGTGCATTTGACTGTGTATGTGTGAGAGAGAGTGAATGTGTTTATATTTCCTTATTGCAAGTGTAACTTAGATTAAATGAATTATTTGCCCATTGTAACTCTTATGATAATGAATGATTTTGCTTTTTACTTTCGTCTTGGATTATAGTGCAGCAGCATTTTAAATAATTGCGATATCTGTGGTAGTGTTAGCAAAGAAAGAGCCACATTTTCACTTTGATCATTTGTGGATAAATAGGTTAAAAAAGATGCAAAAGAGATGAAGATAGAGGCCATAAATTCATGGGACACAGCTATCCTCCTTTTGCATAGATGACGATTAAATTTGCAAAGAAAGAAAGAAAATAGTGTAAATGCCAGCTTCATTAAATGACCAGATTATTTATCAAATAATTAATTTATCAAATAAACATAAATATTAAATATTTATATATTTCATAAAAGCAAATAGGAGGATTTTAACAACTTTTGATTGTTTTTGTTTGTAATAAGATTCTTGATTTGATTTTAATTTATTTTCATTAAAATTGTAAGCATAGGTGATAACCTAAAACTCACAGGTGAGTTTTGCTTTTATTTTTAACACAATATTTAAAATTTAGGCAAATACATTTGTTCAGTAAGCAAAATTTCAGTTTGGGAAGAGGATCATTTATCTGAAATACTTTTTCAATAAATGTGAAATGTTTGAAAATAATTATGAAAAATTATGGCAAGTTAATATTTTATTGGGGATACCTAAGAATTCAGAAGGAAGTTTGACATGAAGTTGAGTCATTAATGAATGATCAGTAAAAACCACCTATTACCTATATTTAAAAATAATATTTACATAATCTCAGAGCATACACATATGGTAAAACAATTTTACTACAGAAGATTTGAAGTATAAAAACATTGAAGTCAATGGAAAAATTACAGTTTATCTGACAATGATGTTGATGAATAATTTTTTTTATTTTAAACAGAAAAAAGTAAAAAATAACAATAAAACAGAGTTTTAAAACAGGATATATTGAAAAGATTGCATATTGTTATATTCATAATAGTTGTTCAGGGTACAGGTTATAGGCATGAAATATTGTTCAAAAAGTTGAAGATTATTTGAGAACTTGACATAAAGAAAATTGAAGCTCATAAAACTGAAAGGTGATATAATCCAAACAGTAATCATACTGAAATTTTGGTAAGAAAGAATTGTTGGAATGAACAAATTTGGTAATTTCCAAAAAGGTGTTCTTTGCCAAAAAAATTAACAATATAGCAAAAAAAGACATAAATAATAAATTATTAAAATGGATATCAGGTAGATGGACAACCCTTAGCCATTAATGTGAAAAGGTAATGGAATAATTAAAATTATTTTTAAAGTCATAAACAAGAAACAAAAAATAAGAGTAGTAACATTTCAGTTTTACAAATCTAAGTTTAATACACTAACATCAATCTTCTCAAAGGATCCATTTAAAAATAATTGCAAAAAATGAAATAATTTTTATAAAGAATTGTAAAGGAAATGATGTGCATGAATAACTGGATCTGAAATACTTGTTGATACATGATAATCTCAGTGACTGAACACCCTCTATGAGGCAATCACTAGAATCCCTTACACCTACCAGGTAAACAATTGAAAACTATTTCCAGAACTAAAGAGTGGCCTAAGAAGCTAACTATGCAGAAATTTTAAGATACCAAATCTCTATTGACTACTGTAAGTGTTGCAGTTTATTTTTATATACTTGTTTTATACTTTTAGAAAGTTGGTCATTTGTGACTTGGTCATGGATGAAATACTCATTTTGTAGATTAATTGTAAGTGAATGATGATTGATGAGTGACACTTCCTTTTAGAGTTCCTTGTGGAT
>RJWM01035133.1:0-19172 GCA_004363535.1 Dasyprocta punctata | reverse complement strand
TCTTCTTGATTCAGCTTTGGTAATTCATAGGTTTCTAGGAATCTGTCCATTTCTTCTGTGTTATTGAATCTATGTGAGTAAAGGTTTTCAAAGTAGGTGTTGATGATCTTCTGTATTTCCACGCGTCTGTAGTGATTTCACCCTTTTCATTTCTTATTGCATGGGTCTGAGCTTTTTCTTTCCTCTTCTTGATAAGGTTGGCTAGGGGTTTATCAATTTTATTTTCTCTTTCAAAGAACCAACTCTTCGATTCATTAATTCTTTGTATTGTTTTCTTAGTTTCAATTGCATTAATTTCTGCTTTAATCTTAATAATTTCCTCCCTTCTTTGGGCTTTGGACCTGACTTGCTCTTCTTTTTCTAGAAGTTTGAGGTGTAGCATTAGGTTTTTTATGTGTGTTCTTTCCCTTTTTCTGATATGAGAGTTTAGTTCTCTAAATTTCCCTCTGAAGACTGCTTTCACTGTATCCCACAGGTTCTGGTAATTTGTATTTGCATTTTCATTCAATTTTAGATATTGTTTAATTTCTTCTTTAACTTCTTCTGTGACCCACTGGTTATTTAGGAGCATATTATTTAATTTCCATGTGTTTATGCAGTTATTGTAGGTTTTTTTGTCATTCATTTCCAATTTTACTGCGCTATGTTTAGATAATATGCATGGAATTATGTCAGTTCCTTTGCGTTTACTTAAGCATGTTTTGTGGACCAGTATATGATCTGTTTTAGAGAATGACCCATGTGCAGCTGAGAAGAATGTGTATTCTGATGTTGATGGGTAGAATACTCGGTATACATCTACTAGGTCCCTTTGTTCACAAGCTTGATTCAGTTCTGCTATTTCTTTGCTGATTTTTTGTTTGGTTGATCTATCTCTCTGTGACAATGGGGTGTTAAGGTCCCATGTTATAACTGTATTATTGTTTATTTGGTTTTTCATGTCTATTAAGAAGTGTCTTACATAGTTGGGTGCTCCCATGTTCGGTGCATATATACTTATGATTGTAATCTCTTCCTCTTGAAGTTTTCCCCTAACAAGTATGTAGTGACCTTCTTTATCTCTTTTGGTCATTCTTGGTTTGAAGTTTGCATTGTCTGCAAACATAATAGCTACCCCTGCTTTTTTCTGGTTTCCTGTTGCATGGAGTATTGTTTCCCAGCCTTTGATTTTTAGTCTGTGAATTTCCTTTTGAGTGAAATGTGTTTCTTGTACACAGCATATTGTTGGGTTTTGTTTCTTAACCCACTCTGCTAGTCTGTTTCTTTTTATTGGTGAGTTGAGACCATTTACATTGATTGATAGAACTGATATGTACCGGCTCATCCCTGTCATGATATCTTTCTCTTGTTGGTTTTGTACATTTTCTGTTTAATTACTTGCCCTGCTTAGCGGTTTCCTTTTGTTGTTGTTCTTAAGATTGTGGCTATCTTTGTCTCTTTCTAGAGTGTCTTTCAGTACTCTTTGTAGTGTTGGTTTGGTGGCCATAAATTTCTTCAGTTGTTCTTTGTCATGAAAGTATCTTATTTCTCCATCAATTTTTAAGGATAGTTTTTCAGGGTACATCAATCTGGGTTGAAAGTTATTTTCTTTCAGGATTTGAAATACTTCACTCCAAGCTCTTCTTGACTTAAAGGTTTGTGTTGAGAAGTCTGCCGTGATTCTGATAGGCTTTCCTTCATAGGTGATCTGTTTGTTTTCTCTGACAGCTTTTAGTATTTTGTTCTTGTGTTGTATTTCTGATACCCTTATTATTATATGTCTGTGTGAGGATTTATTTTGGTTGTGGTTAATTGAGGTTCTGTATGTCTCAGTTACCTGTATTTCAGATTCTCTTCCCATGTTTGGAAAGTTTTCTGCTATTATTTCTGTGAATAGTCTTCACAGGTCATTAGATTAATCTTATGTTATTTCTCTTGGCATCATCTTGCAGCTGTTGAATTGCTGTTCCTTGGTTCCTTACTATTTTTAGGAGATCTTTTCTTTCATGGCCATGATCTCCCATGCTGTCTTCAAGATCTGAGATTCTATCTTCAGCTTCATTTAAGCGGTTTTTCAAATTTTCCATGGAGTTTTTCATTTCCTGCATTTCCCTTTGCATCTGTTTCATGCATTCTGTTTGTGTCTTATATTGTTCATTCAAAGTTTTGATCATTTTCTTAAGTTCTTCTATTTTTTTATCTTGCTCTTCTTTAGATACACACATTTCTTTAATAATGATTCTCATTTCATTTTTTAGCTGAGCAAATATTTCTGATTTGAATTTCTCTATAGCTTCATCAAGCTGTTTCTTTATTGCATTTTCTATCATTTCAGAAATTTCGGTTGTGTGACTCCCACTGTCTTCCATTTCAGTGTCTCTTGGGTTTCTTCTTAGTGGACTGGGGGACTGAGACTGCCTCTTGGTCTTTTGTTTTGTCATTTTCTTCTAGAATCTATGTGGCTCTGTGTCCTGTGAGGTTGGCAGGGCATTCCCCTGAGGTTCGCACTGATTCTTGGGTCATGCTGAATCAAGCGACCGGGTAGAGCTGGGTCCTGCGCAGCAAGGGAGGGCGGCCTCCCAGGGTGTGCGGGTGGAGCCTCCGCCTTAACTGGGTGAGGGCCAAGACCTCCAGCTCCCAGGGAGCTAGGCAGAGTGTACCCCGGAGTGACGCCACCCGGACCCTGGGTCTGTCTGCAAGCTCAGAGCAACAGCTGTGCCAGGGCAAGCCTGGGTGAGTCCCAGGCCTACAGTGCCGGGAGCAACACAGCTGGGTGGGGGTCCGAGAGCTCTGGAATGCCACACACACAAGCCACTCCACTGAAGTATGGAACTTGCGTGCACTCTGCATTCTGGTGGGAGGAGCCCAAGCTCTCCAAGTCCTTGCAGCTATGTTGGTCAGTCCCAGGTGAGCAGGTCTGAGGTCCTGGGCTGAGCTGGGCTGGGCTCTCAACAGTCTTTAATAAATGTGTGGTGTGTGACTACTTACCAGATTTTTCATTATTCTTATTAATTATAGACTGATGAACAAGAGGGAACAGTTTAGTTCACAATAAGTTTAAAAAGTATTTACATGTGCTTGAGGTGCTTGCACGCTTTCCTCCTTTTCTCTTCTGAAAGCCTGAAGGAAATTGACTTATATAAGTGACTTTTATTCTTACAACAAATGAAAGTAACATTTTTAAAGACTTTTTCTAACAAATGGGGTTAAGACACCTTTTAATACCCAAAGTTGAATGGCAGCACTCCAATATGTTTGAGAAATGGTCAGCTCCCAAATGGGTCAGACATTGTCAATCAACCACAAGTCATCTTTCACAATCTGAGCTTCCAAATGAACTCAGACATTAATTATAGAAGCTGATGGAAAGATTGCCATAGATTATATATGGGATAGTTTCTACATCTGAGGAGGAAGGCATCTATAATACATTTTCATTAAAGCACCTCTCAATTCACTATCTGCTTAATCCTTACATCCTCATGCCAATGACTTATGAGCAGTTTTGAAGGACTTGAAGAAAAGTGAAAATGTAGCCCAGCCTAAGCATGCTGAGTGAGGCAGGTTCATTTTATATTTGCTTGGGTATATCACTTCCCTGAATCTGATTTACATCTATCAGTGCTGATGGATGGTAGACTAAATGTGGTAGCTAAACCCTGATTTCAAATTTTTTATCCTGTGGGAGAAAGAAATCTAAAGAAGAAATGACCATATAAATGTATAATCCGTGTCCATATGAAAATGGAATTTGACCAATCCAAAAAGTGAGAAACTCAAGGGAAAATACTATTTACATTAGTAAATGAAGCACTTTCAGCAGAGTCTCATAAAGTTTTGAAGTTAATTCCACAAAAAAATAGTCAAGAATGAGGGAAAAATCTGTGTTAGAAGTCTACTTCATACATGCCTCTCTGGGAACTGGATGTGGCAGTTAATCAGAAAAAATTTCTATATTCAAGTAATATAAAGTCCATGGTGACCTTTAGCCCTGTAGATACTATGTAGTTACACCAAAAATTGCTTATTAACAACTAAACTATAGAAAATTCTCTGATGAAAAAAAGTTTATAGTATAATTTATTGTCCCAGAATACAGAAACATTTCTATTCAAACACTAGCACTGCAACTTGCTGTGTTTGAAGAAACTATGAAACTCCATTGCCTATGATTTCCTTCCTTGCAAAATAAGGAAAATGCTTGTCTCTACCACAGAAAATGAGACAGCAGATGTACTGTTCATGGCACCTAAATGAATAGTCATCGCTTATATTAACTGCACTCATGATGAAGCAACTGTGTTAAGTGTGGAAAGCACAAAGAAATATAAACCAATCTTTTCCAACAAGAAATAAACACACTGTATCACCGAAAAAATACATGTTGACAGGGAGAATTTCTTTTTGCAATGATATAAACTATTCTAAGTTTTGTTCCTCTTGGAGTAATACTTAAGTCTCTGTGAGGAATTTGTATCAATGGCAGTCTCTCTCTACATCTTCTCTTTATCCTCACAGATGGGTGAAATTCATGGTGGCAGAGGAAGGGCATACCAGAGGCTCAGAAAAAAATTCTGGGGATGCCAAAATAATAATAAGTCTGACTAATATAAATGGAAAACAATGATTATATGCGATTTGAATGAAATCACTGCAAAAGTAAATTATCACTCTAAATG
Organism: Dasyprocta punctata; assembly: GCA_004363535.1. Classification (NCBI taxonomy): domain Eukaryota; kingdom Metazoa; phylum Chordata; class Mammalia; order Rodentia; family Dasyproctidae; genus Dasyprocta; species Dasyprocta punctata. Next base: position 14,514 of record RJWM01035133.1, on the reverse strand, counting down.
TTGACTCTTATGAAAAAATTTACAATGGCACTTTCAATAGAAAGAGAGACTAAGGATCATCTCATTGAACTGAAAGCTGCAGCCAAAGCAAGGTTACCTACCTCACCCAAAGTCATATTTACATTATACTTGAATTTCTCAGTTTACTCTACCTGCGGCATTGCGAATTTCATCAAGGCATATTTTTTGCTGCTAACCACAGCCTCAACATGAGTTCCTTTGTTGTTTTTTGTTTGTTTGTTTGGTTGGGTTTTTGTTGTTGTTGTTGTTGTTTTGTTTTCTTTTGACAAGGTGTCACTATGTAGTTCAAGTTGACTTGACCTCACTATGCAATCCAGTCTGACCTTGAACTCGCAGTGATCCTCCTGCTTCAGCCTTCCAAGTGCTGGGGTTACAGAAATGTGCCACTATGCCTGGCTTTTCAGCTTTTCAACAAGACCTCTGTCATCATTGACTTAAGAATAACAGAGCTCTGGAAGAAAAGCCTTCTTGCTGTTTTTATTATGCCTTCTAGGAATCAGGAACAAAAGTTAAAGAGAAGGCAAGTAAGAAATGTAAAATTTGACTTATTTTTATATATTGTAATTTATCTATTTAGGCACTAAATATAGGAATATTTAAGCCATGAAAAGCTGTAATTGAAATAAATAGGACAAGAAATTAGAAAAAAAATAGAATATCAGCATGGGACAAACATCACAGTAATAATTATTGTAGAAGACATGTAATAATATTAGATCAGTGGGCAAGCACTGGAGGAGAAACAGGCTATCAGGATATTATCATATTGTCAGAGAATCTCCCGCCTCAGGTATTTTTCAGTTGCAAAGCAAATAAGGAGTGTCACAGTGAAGAAACGCAAAACACTTGATCAAAGTTACTACCATAAGCAGTCAGATGTATTGATGTCACAGGCTCTTGCTATCAAGCTCTGAGAAGAATACATCACTTTGGTGACATTTTTTTGTCCAAAGTACATAATGCCAGAGGGAAATAAAAATTGAGAGAGACTACAAAATAGCTGACCATGACTCATCGAATTGTCAATATCCACAAAAGTCAAGTCTGAGAAACCCTAACAGAGTAAGAAGAGACTAAAGAAACCTCAAACTCCAAATAGCAGTGAATCCTGAAACAGAAAAGGATATTTGGTAGAAGCACTTACTTTAGATAATACCAGTGGTGTGTTGGACCTGGTTTGTCCTGTCTGGCACAAGCTGGTACTGTATATCTGCTCTGAAATTCATGTGAAAATGGTGTGTTTCTAGGTTGAAATTAGCCACGATAGGAGCAGGCAAAGAAGGAAAATGGAAAATGCTAGAAATCAGAGCTGCTTCATCCCATCTCTGGAAAACTGCTTTAGAATACACCACTGATAAATAGTGTCCCAGTGTTTGTAATTATGTTAATGTTATGTAGGTTCTTAAAACACCAAAGCAAGCCCAGTAAGGGTATGTGTGAATTCTGCTATATTTTGCAACATCTGAAAGCCTAAAATTACTTCAAAACAAAAACTTTTAAAAAAATATTAATAGAAAAAATCTAAATACCAAGAATACTTGCTAGCAATAAATATTTTAGTTTGGAAGATCTTATGTACTAAAATGAGGACTAAAAGTAACAGTACTTGTCTTCAAACATGCTGAGCATATTTCAGAACTCTTAGACAATTCAAGGGAATTCACAAAAACTCTGGAACAAAGTCTTTTTCTTCTCTCTTTTTTCCCCCCAGACAACCTTAGTCTAAAATCTTTCTCTTTCAGGAGTTAATCAAAAAATAGCACATGCCCTTGAACAAGGTTAATGAGTGAAATTTCAAAATAGATTATCCAAAGAATGGGAACTTTGCAAAGATTATGTAGAGTCTATTTAGACTTGATTCATATTAATTAGCATTTGTCAAGCACCGATTGTGTGCCAGCTATCCTGATTCTGAAAAGAAAGTAATATCGTATTAATTTTGCAAATAAGAAACTCGAATCTCTAAGATAATGTGGCAGGCTGAAGTTTTTTAGTAATAGAAAATGGAACTAACAGTTGAACCTCCTCATTATCAAAGAAGGAGCAGCTGATGCCAGCAACCGCAGCATGGGACATGGTGGAAACTTTCTGTACAGTGGTTTCTGTAGGAAAATACAGTCTGGCTTAGAGCACTCAATGGAATCCCAAGAGCAGTGAGGTTCCTGCTGTTTAACAAAAGCATTCATATTAACAGTCATTAGGCAGGTGGTCATTGGGAAGCCTTGTTTCCTCATGTCCTATTGGACTGTAGGTCTCAGTCCCTTGCTTGTTGGTGGCCAAAGACCAATGTGAGACACGCAAAAGGACATGCACAGCATAACAATTGATTTGTAAGCCAATGAATAGGACCCAAAGGCACAGCAAGGAAGGAGAAAGTCAGAGTTCCTGTGTAATCCAATCCTGGAAGTGATAGCCCTCTATCTGCGCCATATCCTATCATTAAAAGCCCTCACTTGTGCAGAGGAGCTACTATAACCATAAACCAGGGATCACTGGGAACCATTCTAGGAGCTACGTATTTCACTGCTGTAATGTTTAAACTGGATAATCCAATTTTAGCTGCCAGTAATATAAATCACAGTTTAGGTTATCTTCCCTACCCAAGAAATACTCAAGATCTCTGGAAGGAGCTAGAAAAGAGAAGGGATTAATTTGTAACAATAATGTGGTGAATAGCATACTGGCAGAAACCACAGAGTGCCACAATAACCCATAAGCCGCATTGTTCACCCCGTCTGGGAACTGTGAGATGTCTTAAAGAAAGGTATACCTGAAATACAGAGAGGAAGGGCCTCGCTATTGGTGCAAAACTGTTCTATATTTGCCCTCAGTGTTAATAAAGATGAATCTATTTCCCTTTGTGGGCAGTCAATTAACTCAAAGATTATTGGAGCTACTTTATATATGTGTGCACTGATGGGTGTACTAGTCTGGTTAGGTGTGTATAGGTGTGCATGCATACATGCAAGTATCTGTATGGGCACATGGAAAATGCTGCAGAAAATAGAATGGGAGGGGAAGGAGACCAGGGCACCTGTCACAAAGGATGACGGGAATCATTTAGCGAGGTAGCCTATCATATAAGTTAGATTTTTCTCAAAGTTTTCAAATTTCAGTAAAAACAAAGATATGATGAATGGGAGGCTGTAATACTTAACATATAGTTATTTTTAAAATTATCAGCACAGCTGCTTTCATCTGAAATGTTGGTATCTTGTTAGAGCTAACTGCAATAAAGGGTGGCTATTTATGACCCTTGAATCATTTGTATGCCACTGATCACATTTGCTGGCCTGAAGTATCGTGATACTCACCTGATAATTTTCAGCCAGAATCTTTCACACAATTCATCATAATTTATTTTGGTGGCATATACTTATGACTTGCAGGTGCAAAATCTCTTTACCAAATATTTTGCAAATTAAGTGAAGACAAGGTAAGTCTATATATTTTACTGATTTATAGACAGAGTAGGTCTATGTATTTTACAGATTATACTGCTTGTATATTAGAATTATGCAAAAATGTTTCATGGTCACAATAGCATTTATGGACATTTCACATTATTAAAAATGAACAGGAGGAATTTAAAAACAAAAAGCCAAGATGAGAAAAACCTACTGAGATGTTCTCATAAAAAGACAATATAGCACTTATCTGTCTTCAGAACGTATCCTTAACATCATTAAAAATAAAGGTATTTGGTAGCCAACACTTGGAGGAACAAGTAGGTTAAGTTTTTACCTTAATATATTTTACTTATTTATTTATTTATTTATTTATTTATTTAGCAGCACCAGGGCTCAAACTCACAGCCTCACTCCTGTCAGACAGGCGCTTAAGCCACTGAGCCAAACTCCTGGCCCTAGTTTTTTTGAGGCAGGGTCACAGTATGTAGCTCAGGCTGGCCTTGCGCTTGCGTTGTAACCCAAGCCGGCCTGGAACTGACAACACTCCTCCAACCTCAGCCTCCAGAGTGCTGGGATTAAAGGCGTGCACCACCATGCCTGGCTCTGCTTTAATATGTTTTAAAGTAGTGTTCTTTTTATTGGGGAATAGCAAAGATATATGCATCCACAGTAGTGTGGCATTGATCTTAAAAATATTTTCAATTCTATATCAGTGTGTTGAAAATTGTAAATCTCAAGTATGTGAGTATTCACATTGCAGATATTCATCTCAAATCATAAAAGTCTTAAAGAACTAAAGCAAGTGAGAGTCAATAGTTTTTAGACTCAGGCCTACATGAAAGAATGAAAGATAGCATCCTTAAAAAAGGGTTTGACCATAGCTGCTGAAAATACTCAAGCTTTTTTTCCATTGCTCTCCATAAAAGTAAAAAATAAGACAGAATATTAGCTCTCAAGAAGACAAGTCTGAATATAACTCAGTTCAAATTAGTCCAGCATAAATTAAAGAATATGGTAATAAAATGACAATTATGAAAAGAAGGATTATAAAGATATTATAACCACATTGAATGTCTACTGTGGGCCAGGAATTATGCTAAATCCCTTTATGTATTTTCCTCATTAGTGACAACAATGCCACTAGTTGAATATTATCTTATTATAACTACCTGGTGCTCTGAAGTCTAAGCATTTCTCACCAGTCTGACGCAGAGTGGCGAGTCATCCCCAGCTCTGTGTCAGCTCCCAGCTGAGGCTCTTTCAGGGCTTCTTTGCATCATAGTTTGGGAAACTAATGATTCGATTTAAAGTTATAATCAAAAGTTTCTAAAGAAAATACACAAACTCTCAGGACTTTCTATGCAAAAAAAAAGATGAGTACAAAATATTCTTTATTTGCGAATCTCAGAGGAAAACATAGTAGCTATCTATTGATACTAAATGTGAAATCATGAACCAGAACAAATGCATTATAAATTAGACATTATTAGTTTTGCAAGACCACACCAGAAATTAAGAAAACTATCTCCATGCAAATAATTAATGCTATTTAACCACCCAAAGGGTAAATAGGATATGGATATAACTGCTAAGGTTGACTTTATGAGTAATAAACAAAATTAAAAAATTTTGCTAAGGATAGGATAGGCAATAATTATAAAGTAGGGGGAATGCTTTGCTTAGAACTACTATACATTTGTGAATCTGAGTGTCTTAAAGGGAATGTTAGAGCTTGCCAAAGGTGGTACTAAATTGAAGAATAAAATTTTTAAATAACCAAAAATACTAGGAAAATGAGAGGCACACCTGCAAGTAATTTACAGTTGATTACAAACACAAAAGCTAGAAATTAAATCCAAATTACCTTTTACTATTAAAGTCAAAACAAAACAAACAAAACTTTACATTAGAAAATACATAGGCTATCATCTTTAAAGTTTTTGTAATTGTAGAAATGTATTTTTTTCATTCTGTATAAAGTTCTTCTGTGAGGGACTTGGGGTGACACTGGATACTAGTGAGCTGCACTCTTAGCCCTTCACCTTTGTAAGAGTGAGGACAGGTCAGTTGGGATGGCCAGGTATGATTTCATTACCATGCACAATTGTACCAGGTGGAGGTAGCCCAAGAACTGGGTTGACAGACCAAGCATTTTCATAATTTATCATGGTAAACCACTCTTGTTTACTAAATGTGGAACGTCTCTAAACTTTTGGGACTGGTTCAAATGATACCTAGGAAATGATGAGAGTTTGTAGACTCACCTCTAAAAATGGATTGTCATGATTACTTCGTGGAAACTACAAACTCACTTGCACTTTTTCATGGTTTTTTAGATGCATAGTCTTTTGTGACCACTTGGGTCCCAAATGCGTTGCATTGTTCCACTTAATAGATGAGCAGTGATAGTATGGTTCTCTGAAAGACTGAAAGGTATGTGTCTGGAAGTTTATTTCCTTTGTGATTTTATTCTCATACAATTAAATACAGCTTTTCCAGTTTTTCTCATTTTCAATGTTGTATTTTGCATTTCCATTTTGTGATTTCTATATAGGCATTAGCATTCATTAGTGAAACATCTTTATTTGTTGGAATTTTTATTTGAATTTGGGTCATACATGCTTACATATGTTGATGTTATCTTCAAAATAATAGTTTTTGTGCTCCAGCGAGCAATAAATGCTTTCCGCTGCTCTCCTATATTTACCAGTAGATAATAATGAAATGTCACAGACTTCAACACCATTAAACTTATAGTTGAGATCCCTTTTGGAATTTGTCACCTTTCCTGGTAGTCTATGCCTTTTCTCCTCTTTGTTGTGTCTCATAAATTTTTATGACCTTTTTGCGATGGAAATCTGTAATTTTTCCCAGAGCTCTGCTGGGTCCCTTCTAGCAGTAATAAAACTCTTGTCACTTTCCATTGCAGCTGCTTTTAGAGTAAGGCTTCCTGGCTCACTCTGTGGCATATTAAATAAAATAATCAATATGCTCGTGTTGAAAAATTAAATGCAGCATTTGTGCCACCATTGAGTTACAGTGCTTTTAGCTTGGAACAGATGGCCTTGCGAGAGATTTGCTAGCTTTATTTTTTCTTTTTTCTAATACCGGGGATTGAACCCTGGGCCTTTGCACTCAGCTCCATCCACAGACCTTTTTTATTTTGAGACAGAGTTTCCCTAAATCTCTGGGTTGCCAAGATTGGGCTGGAAATTATGATCCTCCTGCCCCAGCCTCCCAGAGTGTTGGAATTATAGGTATGAATGACCATGATTGACTAATAGCTTTCGTAAGTGTATTTTTTTGTTGTTTTCTGTTTAATTTTACAATAATAATGATAATCATTAATAATAATAGTAAATTGTCAAGTTATTCAGTATATAATCTATTTGATTACTTTTCAAAAACAGAATATTTTAAGTACTGACAATAATTGTAGCATTTAAAAAAATTCCTAAGAGTATATTTAGAGAATTCTTCTGTTTTTAAATTTGTGAGATATATGTGTGCTTGTTCTCATGCCTCCCTGTTTCTAAGTTCGTGTGGACTTATGTCTGTAAGATTTCCACAACAAAAGTACTTTAACAATAGAGAATAAAACAAAAATTGAAGTGATGTTCATGCCCTTTATATTTTCTGGTCCAAAATAAAGTTACCACCAAGGGACATGTCTGGGCCCACATCTCTCCTGAAGTCTAATGCTTTCCTTATTAAGAAAAAATTTTCTCAAATATCCCACTTCAATTCAAATATGAAGTCAATCTGTTGCGTTCTTTACATAGGGAATTTGGGAAAGACTGGTTAGGCATTTAAACAAAGGATTACTTTGTTGTTTTCCTCTGAATCTTAGCACAATAATTATTCTGTGAAATTTGAGTAACTCCAAAGAATACAGGATATTCAGTGAATATTTGTTGAGTGTCTACTATAACCTAAGTAAACATCATACTGGTTCTCAGATATAAAATAGTTTGCAAGACATGCAAGAACTTAGAGATTTACTGCCATTTAAATATACCATGAATTAAATGTATATTGTTTTAGGAATAAAAAATGATTTTTCCTATAAAGATCTGGATTTTTAACAAATATTTTTAAAAATTATTTATTTCCAAAAGCAAAACAGAAAAAAAGTAGAAATAATACAGAATTAAAAAAAAAGAAATCAACACTAGTTAATATATTGCATATTGTTATCTTAGAAGTAGTTATTCAAGTTATGAGACCTAGGCATAAAAATGATCAGACAATCAAACAATGACAGCACAAACTATTCTTTTTGATGAACTAACAGAGAATTAGTAGTATAGTTATCTATCTTGCACACTTATACATACATACAGTTATATGTGTATACCTACATACATACAATCTTTTCCTTTCTTCCATTTCTCCTTTCCCCCACCCCAGTTGTTCTTTCCTTTTGAGCACTTTCTTTCCCTTTCATTATTAAAATATCTATTGTACATTTTGGATCTTGTTACTCTTTCAGTTCTTTATTATTATTATTTGTTACGCTAGGGAGACAATATGATATTTACAAATGTGAGCCTGACTTATTTCACTTATGAAGATAGTCTCAAGTTGCCTCCATAGGTTAATATGTATTTTTAATTTGTACATAGTAATTGTACATAGTTATGAAGTACAGTGTTACATTTCCATACATACACAATGTGTAGCAATCACATCAGTGTAATTGGAATGTTCAACTCCTCAAACATTTCATTTCTTTGCGTTAGAAATATTCCAAATCCTCTTTTCTGCTTATTTTGAAATATGCAATTAATTGTTGTCAAAACAACATCCCACAGTGCTAAAGAACATTAGAAATTATTCTCCCTATGCAACAGCACCCCTGTACTGGAATATCAGCCACCCTTTCTCTCCCTTCTCTGGATGCTTCTCCCATGTTTATGGAAAGATCTCTAAGTTACATCTATTACTCAATATGAGTGATTTGTGTGTGCAAGCAACATGTAATTTCAGGGACTGATAGAATAACATGTCTGTTTCTTTCCACCATACAATGAGATTCTTCTTGGAATTTGCAGGTGGTAAAAGATACTACCTTTTGCAGTTTGAAAGCCGGAAAAGAGATTCTAGAAAATCAGAGTGCATGCACAAAGAGAAGGGTTGGGGGGTGAGGGGAGCAAATTGAAACATGGTCAATAATGAGACATAAGGGAAAATATGTTTTAAATTCCAGGTTGCTTTTCTGAAATCAGTGGTTTTTTAATATTAGGGAGTGACTCAGAGTCATGTAAAATATGTTTCACTCTTAAATATCTTTTAAATCTCAAAAGTTTGCTAGAAAATCCAGCTGTCCACTGATGTTCAAAAAAATGTAACATATGCATGGCACTGGGTTCCAAAATTAATTAATACTTCTCTTGATGAAAGGTTATGTTATGAAGGCAGGTGACCCACAGCCTTTCAGGCTGATGACACCATAGGACTGACCCTCCTACAGGACACGGACTCGGGGCTCGCCCACTCCAGCAGGCAGGCCCGGGTGCGCTCCTCCCGGCTCTTCTCACTGACAGCTGGCCCCAGCAAGAGCACATACTATAGAAATCAGCACGTTCTGCAAATGACTTTCTTTGCCCCAGAAAGACAGTCATCAACTATAAGCCAGTCCTTTATCTTCATCGCAATGGCCTCTTGGGAGTCGCTGCCAGGTACAGGCTGGGGAGCCTCCTCAAGGAGCACAGGATTTTCATTCCTCACCCTGCATGCAGATGCGTGATTACCAGCTGGTGAGGAGGTAGCTCACCTTTCCTCACCGCATGGTAAACCGCTCTTCCTCTTCTCTTCCTTTTCTGCTTCTCCCCTTCATACTTGTGGGCATAAAATGATGTCTTTGTGTGTTGGGGGAGTGACAGATGGACGAGGATGGTGAAAACTACTGCATTGAGGATGACATTGACAAGCACTGTGGGAGGGGCTTTATGGATGGCCTCTTTTGTTTTGAAATTCAAAAAAAACACATCATTTTGAGAATGGATTTCCTCCAGAAAACAACAAAGAAAGGATACATGGGATTTTAATTTATCTTGAAAATTTACTGCAGTGATTTTAACAAAAGGGAAGTAGCCATGTGAGTCTTGGGTTAGCAAAAATGTTATAACACTGAGATTCATATGAGTAAAATGATCTAATAAATAACTTCGGAGCAAAAGAGTAGGAAACTTACAGAAGACCAGGAAACTTACATCAGAATCTGGGTCTGTCATGTAGGGAAATGAGTTAACCTTGCACTCCAATGCCCATTTGCACTGCCTTGTATGGTCTGCATTGTCCAGAGATTGATGAGATAAAAATTTCCATTCTGCAGGTGGGAGATAGGGAATGAGAGGCCAGAAGCCAGGAAGACCCAAAGTTTTTTAGATTACTCTGATTCCATCTAGTAAATTGCCTTTCTCCGTGGTATTTCCAAAGTCTGAAATAATGTACTTACAGGAGGTCGTTACACCTCGGGCACCCGTCAGCGTCGGTCTAATGTCTTGTAGTGAATGAGAGTCTAAATGCATCTCTGGAAGTGTCAGGCTGGCAGGGAATGCATTCTCCTTCTCCAGTTGACCCTTTCTGCTCCTGCGCCTCACACTCTTACCAGAAGGGCAATCAGCAAGCAGGTCAGCCTATCTGGAGGATTAGAACAGATATGGCTATTCAAAACAGAGCCAGGCTGTTAAAACGCTGAGAGCTGTGAAAGAAGCTTATCCATCACACTTTAACTACAAGCTCTTTAGTGACTATCAGAAACTCTCCTTGTGTTTGATATCTCTTAAAAATACTATTTCTATACCCATTGGGGTTGGTATGCTTGTTAATATTGAGATGCATAGTAGGTGGAAGTTCAGTGGCCACTTTCAGGCTTAATGCTATCACCACAAAATCATTGTGCCAAAGATATGAAAAAGTTAGTTCATTGGGAAATGTTACACCTAAGTGAAGAAGATGGATGTCTACTTGCAACACATGAGCTAAAAGCTGCATGTAGCCAGAAGAGTGTGATATAGGATCCTGAATGACCTGGGCCCTACTCCTAAAAGAGTCACACATTTATGTAACCTAAGTCTTTATGTCAGAATTACTTGGGATAAGATGGAGAGTCCCTCATTGGTAAGAATCTTTGTTGCAGATATCTTTTAAAATATAAATTGTTAACTCATAAAAATCTAAAAGGCTTATACTACTTTGTCCTATCGCTGTTAGAGAGACACAGCTGATTGGAATAAATTGTTATATGTAGCACAATCTTATCCTTAGGCACCTGAGGGACAAAGAAGAGGGTGTGGATTGTAGTTCATTGACCACACTGAAGGCAATGCTTCATGCAGTAATGAAGGCCTGGCAGTTGTAGGAAACACTCAACATAGCACTTTACCTCTCTGGCTATCAGTTTCTCTTTGTGACATGTCACAGTGCCAGAATATTTTTACAAGTTTCAGAGCTGGAAGGCCTGTATTGAAATTCCAGCTATGTGACTAATTGTGTGATATTAGTTCCAATTAAGACAGTTTCTGTTGAAAATTTTTAGAAAATCCAACTTTTACTGGCTCAAGGATGAAAGAAAAAGAACAGAAAACTGACTAGAATTTGTTTATTGTTCAAATACTATGAACTCCAAGAAAAATTGTCAAAACATATGCTTGGTCTTCTCTTTCTAAGCCTTCATGGCAGCTCCTGGAAGCTAAAGTTTTATTTTCTCTCATGCCCAGATATTTGGACCAATTAGACCAACTTGGGTCACATTTCCCTAGAAGCAATTGCTTCTCTGGCCTGACCGATCACATGCTTGACACTCCAGCAGTTACTCCCTTGAGATTAATGAAACAGGGTAACAAATGAAATTTTTCCTAAATTTCTATAACAAAATAAACTTTGTAGGATAATATATTTTGTAGGACAAAGCATTTTGTTATTAAAATAATGGCCATGCCTTGTTTATCTCCCACTAACCCACAGTACAGCTTATTTACTTTTTGAACTGTTTTTATCCCTGTCTTAATGGAAGAAAGTCATATTATCCACATCATAGTGAAGTACATGTTTCTTAGTACAGAAGAAACTTTTCTTGTATTTCCCTTGCTTTTCAAACTTACATGTGAGTTGCTTTAAATTTAATTGAGATTATTGGAGCCGGAAGGTCCTTGCCTCAATGAAGTTTGCCTTCCCTGTTTATGCAACTTTAGTTAACTGTGGAATATCATCAACATATGTGGAATAATATATTTGGGAGTAGGAAGGTTTATTTTCTTTGACATGTTTTTAGCAGATACTTTCAGCATCATTGTTCATACAATCAAAAATCATACACAGAATTTTATATTTATTTTCTGGGAAGAAGGTTAGTAAGTCAAAAATGATTACAAATTAATGTATGAAATGATTTCCTATTTTCTGAACGCTTATAAAGTCACATTAGAAATGATTTAATGGCATTAAATTTATATCAAAGCATATTTCAAGTGACTGAAAATATTATTTAATGTGTGTAAATTTTAAACACAATCATTTTATGTGTAGATTTGAAATTTGTCTCTTATGGACTCACAGATTCCTATAGTGATTGGTAATAATCTGTAGAAAATTACTGGTTTAGTTTAAGGTCTTTATTTTTTTATTTTATTTATTGATTTATTTTATTTATTTTGCGGCACCGGGGATTGAACTCACAACCTCACACCTGCCAGGGCAGGCGCTTAAGCCACTGAGCCAAACACCTGGCCCTAGTTTTTTGAGGCAGGCTCACACTATGTAGCTCAGGCCAGCCTTGTGCTCGCGTTGTAGCCCAAGCTGGCCTTGAACTCACAACGCTCCACCTACCTCAGCCTCTGGAGTGCTGGGATTAAAGGGGTGCGCCACCACGCCCGGCTGAGGTCTTTATTTTAAAACATTCAATTTTACAAAGCACTTGGCTGGTCTTTGTTTTGTTGGTGTCTCAAACTGTCAGTCAGAATTTGGAAGGCTTTTTTTAGGATACTACTTTTCTTTTATAAGAAATGTAAACCCATTATATAAAACTTTCAATACAAGGCAAGCTAGAAAGGGGAAAAACAATCTTACTGGTTCTTAATGTAGCCACTATCAAAATTGCATGTGTTACTCTTTTTCACTTTTCTACAAAATAAAAAATGTATATTTATAATTTTATCTGGCATAGAACTTTGTCTTATAAATTAGTTTATCAAATATTTGTGAAGGTCCTGTTAAGAAAGATGGCCAGCAGTTCTGGCTTGCCTGGAATTTTCCTGCTTTTCTCAAAGAAAGTCCCACACGTGGGGAAGCCTGAGTCTCAACAAACTAGGATGGCTAGTCATCCTACTACAGCAATCATGATGAGCAAAATTCATGAATGCAATATTGAATTTAAAGTGGGGCTGATATCAATTCTAAGGTTGCTGTACCTTAAATCTTTCATTTATTAATATTTTTCATGGTATTGCATAATTTTTCAATAGTACTTTTGTAAGAGTAAATATCTATAGAGTGGATGTAAAATCAATTATAAATCTATTTGTTTCACTTGGACTTTTAAATCATTTTCAGTTTCTCTTCTATAAACAAAAAATGAAGTGGACATCTCCAATTAAACTTTGTTTGATGTTTGTAATAATTTCTTCCAGATAGAGTTGTAAGGTATGGAATTGCCGCAATGAAGAATATACATTTTTTTAGGTCTCTAGTACATGCTATGGAGTTTCTTTCCAAAGAGAGTTTACAATTTATATTTTCATCTCAAGTATATTTCAAAGATGACAGGGTTTTGCTTTTCTCACCCAAAAACCTTATTCATCAGGAATGCTTTTCTTATATTGGCCCAACAATATTCTCCCAGGTATCCTGAAAGAACTTCTAAAGCACACTAAAAGAAAATATACCCACATTGCCATGTGAAAGTTTTAGTTAAATGTAACAATCTCTTCGAATTTGTATCGGGAACAATAATGTCTTCATTTCCTCAGGGCTCTAAAAAATTAATTTCTGTTGCCTGAGATGCTTATCATATAGCCTTTTTTAAAATAAAAAATCCTTCTGGAAAAGTTAATGATAATCTTTAAGCTTAGAAACTCTTTAATTTACTTATAAACTTTAGAAAAATGAATCAGGAAGAAGAGTAACCTGTTTCCATCATGACTAGAAATTAGATTGGTCAGTGTCGTCACATAATCTTTCACAGATGAATTCAGTTTAAAAAACATTCAGATATCAGATTTTCAAGTGAGTTTAAACTTTGGGTGAGAATTATTTAATCCTATCAGTTGACAGAATGAAGATTCTGATAGACCTTTCATTTCTCTAGAGAAAGCAAACTCTCACTTAATAAATGGTTTAATTAACTGATTTGATCAAATATAGGTACCATCATTTGATTCAGAGTGGCTAGTAACTTAATAGAAAAAAATTGTTAAAATTTTTTTTAGTTAACAGTTATCTGACATAGAATAGATTTAAATATCTTACAGATTCAGGTATATATGTATATTAATAGTAATATATATATATTACTATTATATATATGGATAATTTACTATACATGTTGTGTAACTTATTAAACAATAGTAATATTCCAGGTAGTTTTATATTTTATAAATTAAATATCAAAATAGATTTGGGTGTGCAAAATTTAAATAGCCTTTCTAGTAATTAGAAACAGCACTTGATAAAGCATTTGCTTTGATTTAATTATGCTATGCTAGCAAGTGTTTATTAATACACAGGTATTACAACTGTTTCTCTTATATTCAGCATAGACTTTTAAATTGACTCATCATTAGAACATGAGCCCAACATAAAAGCTATATTAAAAATAGAAACTTTACAAGGAAGCATACAAAAATATTGATTGCCTTTCTTTAATAAAATAGAACCACGGTGTTGTAGTCAGAGGTTACATGGAGAACAACTACATACAGGACACAGGATTTGTAATACTGTTTTTATAATAATCACCCAAAGTTAAACACAAGACGGTGCAGGAGAATCTGTCCACAACACTAAGACCCAGGATAGCCGAGGGCCTGGATCCCACAGCAATGTCATGCAAGAGTCCCACTAGAGACCCAAATGCATGACA
>RJWM01035132.1:0-19171 GCA_004363535.1 Dasyprocta punctata | reverse complement strand
TGTGCCCACATAATAGCACTTCTTCAGGCTGTGTGCAGAATTTTTTCTAAATCATTAGGAGAATCAAAGTTCAGACATTTTTCTGAATCATTACAAGAAATTCCAACTAAACCCTGTAGAGAACTACAGTATGAATCAAATCCTTCTGACTTTCTAAGCAGCCTAATAAGTGGATCTCTGACAATTAATTAAAATGTTCCCTGATCCCATGTTACCAAACCTGATAAATTACTTGCTATTAATTAGTCTGCCATCCCAAAAATAAAAGTTATCATTACCTTATTTGATTATTTTTACATTTCCAGTTTACCTGTTTGCTTATTTCCCCAGAAATAGATTGATGTGCTTTGTTATGACAAATTTCTTCTCCCTAATCACTACTCTCTAAATGCGGCACTCTGATTTGGGGTAAAAACCCATAAGGGATTCCAGAATTGCTAGTGATTTCTGGCAACAATATCAGCCTTTCCAAAGAATTCGTAAACAACATTTGCAGCAAAGAGAAATCTACGTTGCTTCTCCAAATGTTGATTTCTGTGATCATCTGGAAAGAAAACGGGACCTGGAGCCAAAAGACATTGCTTCATTAACTAACTTTGCTGCTTATACTTGAGCTGCATGGCCTGTTTCTCTACTTCTCTGAGCTGATTCCATTTTCTCACCAATGAAATAAACACAGCCCTTGTCCTCCAGATCTCAGCAGGATATAAGGACAAAATGGTTGGATGACTTGAAAGTACTTTGTTAATTCCAAAGAACTCCACAATTAACTGCACTTGGAAACACCATTAAGGGCTCAGAAGGTTGATGAGAAAGATGGCATGTGTTACACTCATTATCTGATCTCTTAAATTTGGCTAAGAAAAAGCAGATATTGAAAAGGTAATTTTATGTCTACACTTAAGAAGATGCCAACATCACACCTGTCCTATTTTAGAATAGGGCTCCCCAGTCATCCTCTCACTCCTCTGTCCAGAACTGCAAATGTTTCCTTCTGTCTAATTATTCCCTAAGAAACCAAAGATGCTGTAGCATCTGCCATCTTTGAAAAAATAAATGAAATGAATCTCCTTTAACCTCCTTCTGACAAGTTCTCTATTTCTCTATTCCCCTTTCCAGCAAAATTCCCAAATATGTTTATAATGATGATCTCCACTTCTTGCTTTCTCTCTTGAAGTCACTCCAAATAGGCATGCCAGATCAATGAAAGTTCTTATTAATATAAATAAATAATAATTCCATCAAAAGACCTCGTTTCTTCTTGTTCATGTTTTTCTATCATACAGTTATTTTCAAGAGAGGTTAATACTACATTTCAACTGTTTTAACTTTGTCTTTATATCTTTCCTGAGTGCTCATATCTTTGTAAAATCAACTAATATTTTATTAAGTATTATAGTAAAAATTATAGTATGTCAGAATTGTTTTAAAGATTAAAGAAATATTTAACATTACTGAGCATAATTTAATAGGCAATACATAAGCCAGCACACTCCTATAAAATGAAATAAAGAGAACTAAAAGGCAAGAAGTATTAAAAAATTCACATAAAACTTGCACACAAATATTCACAGCAGTTTATTCACAAGGAGCAAAATGAGATAAATGTATGAATAAGATGTAATATATATATAAATACTATAATACTATAATATATACTATACATAGATAGTATATATACATAGCATAAAATAATATTAGTAAATGAAGCACCAATATGTACTATGATGTGCTAACCTTATTTACATTATGCTAGGTGAAAGAAGGCTCATACATAAAAAGGACTGCCTGAATCTGTTCATATGAAATGTTGGGCATAAAAAAATCTACACAGACACAACAGAAATCAGTAGTTGCCAAGATCTGGAGAAAGTGGGGAAAGGTAGAGAATGACTGCTAATGAGCAATGGGTTCCTTTTGGGGGGGTACTGAAAATGCTTAAAATTAGATTGTGGTGATGGTTGGGCAACTCTGCAAATAGACTATAACGCCTGTAATTATGCAGTACAAATAGGTTGATTTAATTATATAGAAAGTATATCTTCGTAAAACAATATAACAATGCAATAAGTCATGAATCCAGTTGATAGCATGTATCCTGGAATGTTGTGTTCAGAATGGCACTTTGTTTCTGTGGACCTCCTCCCGAGAGCCCGTAACCCCAGGCTAACCAGAACACCAACATCAGCCAAACTGAAACCGAAACCAATTCTGTAAAGTGCCTAATACACTCTTCAAAACTCTCAAGGGCATTAAAAACAAGGCCCCAGACCAGAGAAATCTTAAGCACAGATGATAATTAAATGCATTTTAGTGTCTTAGATGAGATTTTCCTTAGGACGGGGAAAAAAAAAGTACACGAGGAAAAAGAATTAATGGAAGCTCAGTGATGTATAGAATTAACTAAGTCTGTATAAAATTATCGACATTGATTCATTAGTTGCAACAAATGTGTTATATTAAGGCAAGACATTAACAATGGAAGAGGGTATTGGCACAGGGCATACAGAAACTCTGAATTATCTTCGCAACTTTTTAATAAACCTAAAAGAAAGAACAATAGAAATATTGGTTAATAGTTTCAGAACTTGTACTAAGAATCATGGCACTAATGATAAGGGATAGTAGTAATACAAAATTCCTCTGTGGGCCAGAAGAGAGCAGCTCATTAGCCTTTATCTGAAGGTATACATTATGCTCCATTGAGGAACTCTAATCTTAATTTTAACAATCAGATCGAAACCGAATCAATTCATATTAAAGCAAAAAGAAATCTCTGAATAGAATCATTATTTAGGAGTTTTAGGAGGACGACAGAAGTATTATGGAGAAAGGTTGAGCTCAAACTCTCTTATGAGAACTATTTGAGACTTATTCCATGTATTTAAAGACAGTAAAGAATAGAAGATATACAATAGGACTTGATGTCAAGAATTTCAGATGATCCTCACAAAGACGCTAACCCTTACCTGCAGTGCCCAAGGACAGGGGCCTATCCAGTAGGTCCTCTTGTCCTTATCCTCCTCTTTATTTATGTACTCCATTTCAATCAACTGATTGTTATGGTCTCCTTCGTAGCTGTCAACACGCTCTGCAGAAATGCCCACCTGCTTCCATGTTGACTAAAATGACTGTGTAGAGCTGGCACCTTCCCGAACCCAGCACTCAGCCCTGCAGCAAGACCTGTTTTGGCAGCTGTTCGTCTCCTTCTGTCCCAGTAATGGAGGCCAAGCCCTTCACAGAGCATTTCATCACTTTGTCAGATGAAAACAGTGGTTTTTCCAGTGGTTTCCACAATTTATAGGGAAAGAAAAAGCTCCACTTCTTCATATAGTCTGCAAATGGAATTTAAATACTAAATTATTTCTAGGCCCCATGATATGCACCACTAAAATGCTTCCAAGTACTTACCTACACCAAATCTCAGCAGGGGCATTCTTTCCATCTCTCTTTACCTTAAAACTTTAGCATGGATGTCACTTGGGTCTGAAAACCCTTGCTAACCATCCCTTGATCCCAAGTGTAGATCAGTTGCTCCCGTAGTGCCAAAGCTTCTCTGTCTTAGCATAGGTGCTTCAGACTTAAGGTATGTGAAGGAATTGGCAACGCCCTCTGGATCACCGTTAAGTCTTCGAGAGCCAGTGCATGGGTGCACAATAAGGATGCGAGTGAATAACTTTGCATGCTTGGATAAATCCCTTGTCGATCAATCATAAATCATAAGGTCATCTCCCCCAAGTTGTACTGTGTTGTTTCAGAAGATCTTTACATTGTGGAGCAGAGGCTACAGCTAAAGCAATAGTTTTTTAGATCACCTCATACTCCACACCCTATGGTTAAAAACAACAGCCAAATTTCAATTTCTACATTTTTTTTCATGCTTCAGGATAAGGAGTAACATCAGAAATAAAACTTCAAAAACCACGGTAAAATTAATAGGTTAGAAAAGACAATTTCCAGGGTATTTCCTTTCCGGAAGTATTAAGAAACCACTGTTAAAAATTCAAGTGATAGATTTACTAAAAACTAGTGGACATTTTGGAAAGTGATTAGACCCAATTAAAGATATTTGAAATTGACTAAAAATAAATATGAATGGGATTAAATGTATTTTCTATCATTTCATCTGGAATATAACTTTCTCATAGTCTTAGAAACAAGACTATGACTACTTCATTTTATATCTCCTTAAAATTCTTTAAAGTATATTTCAAATGAAAAGTTAAAATGTATTAAAAATTCATCTTACTCGTTAACCTAATCTCTGCTTAAAAGGGATTTTTTTAATACTAAAAAATAAGATTTTGCAAAAATTCTCTAATAATACACTGAAGAATTAAAACTCATAAAAGAATCATGGTTACAAACTAATATAATTCTTTCTGTTACTGAATTTATTCAACTTTTTCTGAGGCCTTCTGCATGCCACGTAATGTACTAAATACCTCAGAGCTGAGAACATTTGCCCCTGTTGTAAAGAAAGTCACTCTTGAGAGAAACAAACAAATTCAGTTCATTGCAGTGAAATTTCGGGATTGATGTGAAAGTATACACAGAAGAACAGGGAAAGATACTAACCTTGAAAAGGGTTGCCCTTCTTTAACAGAATGGCGAAGTACATGAAATTCAACCGTTCTTCTGAAAGGTAGCAGCAATAAATGTGTTGGGTTTATACTAAGAAGAACTTCAATGTTTTGGTGACCCTCACGGGGTCACAATAGAAATTTGTTGAAAATGCCAAAAAAATTCATAGAGAGGATGAAGTATAAAGGAAAGAATGTGATCTTTGGCTTATGTAGACTTAGATTTGAGTCATGGATCTGTCATTCCACATGTGTCTTTAACACTCAAATCACTTAAACTCTAAAGTCCCATTTCTTCATGTGCAAAATAAAATTAATACTAGTTTACTCAACGAGCTATTATAAGCATTACATAATATGATATTTATGCTACATATCAGATTAAATGGACCATCACAGAGAATTTGTGTGTGGCAGAAATCTGACTTAAAGCAAGGCAGAAAATCCAAAGTAGGATGCTTAGTCCTTAGCAAGGACTGAGGTAGTGACCTTATGACAGAGAACTGGGAGTACTAGGGAGGGGATAAGGACAGGGATGGAGGGGATGACAGTGATGATTGTTGTAATGAGGATATCAGTGAAGGTGATAATTACTGTAGCTCCCTCCAAATCTCAGAATATAAATCTGATTTCCAAGGACCAATAAAAATATTTACTCATAAGCTTGAAAGCGTGCTGAGGCAAAATCTAGTCTTAGTTAACCTGTAACCCAAGTGGACACTTCTTACCACTAAATGAAGTTAGACTATGGAATGTTTTATTCCATAATATATGAATAACATGCAAATCAGATGTTCTCAGGGACCAACCTCTCTGCCCTCTTGGTAAAAATGGAGTATGAGTATCCCACATGCATTAAGTCAGTGAGTGGGGAGGAGGATGGTACAGGATGACCTGGGACACATCCCCGGAAAGCTGTAAGGGCCTAAAGATGGGGAGAAAGTGACCCTGGGAGCAGAGGAGGTACCTGGTCATAAGAGTAGTTGGACACCTCAGTAGCCCATTGGAAGGAGTATAAGACTAAGAATGTTTCAAAAAGATATAAAAACTATGTGTGTATACGATGAGAATTCTGGGAGCAAATGCTCTTTGGAATAGTGTCAAGGAAGGAGGTAATTAATTCCTACAGACCAAGGACCAACAGTGAGAAGGCAGCATTATCCTACAAGGGGGAGCCAGGGCAAGCTCTCAGCTGGGTGGGAAGAGGTATAGCCAAGGGCAGGACT
This sequence comes from Dasyprocta punctata, assembly GCA_004363535.1. NCBI lineage: Eukaryota > Metazoa > Chordata > Mammalia > Rodentia > Dasyproctidae > Dasyprocta > Dasyprocta punctata. The sequence continues at coordinate 13,362 of RJWM01035132.1, read as the reverse complement.
CAAGAGTGTAGGACAACAAAGCTCCAGCACATGGAATTGTTATGGCTTCTATTACTAAGATGAGGATGGAAACTCAGTGTATAGTAAATTTTGACAACAAAGTGTCTACCTGCAGAATTCTGTTTCTACATTTGAGAACTTTATAAAGCCCTTTCCAAGGACAGGGTGATCTCCCTTGATGCCAGAACAAGATAGAGGCTGCTGGCGAGGCTACATGGCAATCGCTGGGATATTGAAAGGAATGAGGGAGGAAGAGTAAGCTCATTCTATTTTGTTAGTTTACAAGTTCAAAGTCAAAGCCAGATGCTTTGTAGTCCAGACCAATCTCTGGCACATCTCTGAGCATTGAAGTACAAGAATAATCTGCTAAATTATTTCAATTGATAATCATCTTCCTAGGGAATCTTTGATATTAACCTTATCCTATCTCTTGTCTTATCTTTTGTGTTTTGCTTGTACTTAAAAGTCAGGTCAGCGCTACGTAAAATTTCACTTTTTCCCTCTCATCTACCTTCCTTTAATCGGAGGGAAAGCTGCATGGTTGGAGGAGCAAACGCTCTGAATGCAAGTAGGCTTTGGGTTCCATTTGGACTCTAATACGCTACAGTTTCCACCAACACACGAAGTGTGATTTTAAAAAGTACAGCGAATGTGTAAATATTTAAGTTTATCCCATTACTGTCACTTTCTGAAGCAGTTCAAGAGTCCAGTTCTAGTTGCCCAGTTGTCTGCTGCCTCGACCTCTTGAGTCGAATCAGGACGTTTACCTTTCATGGTCTTTTTGATTTAGGGAAGAGCCGAAAGTCTCATGGAGCCAGATTCAGTGACTAAGATGAATGGGTCATGTCATATGGTTTTATAAGCCTAATTTTCCAGTGGATGGCAGTCAGTAGAAGTGGTTATGGTATATTTTTATTATGCTTCATAAACACATGAAGGAACACTTCCACAGAATTGCTCCAGAAAATGGCAAAAATGATAGGATAAATGTATCCAAACTAAGGGGGATTATTTTGAGGAAGATTAATCACAGTGTGTCTTTTACTGTTATAAATTGTTAAGATGTAAACATACACCCCGTATTTTGCTTACACTTCATACCTCTCAGCACCTCGATTTTTTAACTTGAAAAATGGCATATGCAATATCTATTTTTGAAGGATTTTATGCTTTTTGAACTTGATAACTATTATAAAACAGCTGGTCAAGTGTCTGGCATACGGTCACCCTCTAACAACCATTACAACTTCGCTTTATCTTTCTTATACCCTCATGTTATCTCATTTGATGTAGGAGGGGAATGGATTTGGCTTCCTTTTGCAGATGAGCTACTAAGAAAAATTAAGAAACTTAATGCTACACATACGGCTAGGAAAAAGAGATTAGATTGAAACTTAGGTTTCCTGATGTTTTTTCCCTGACAATTTTTGTGCCCGACACTTACATCCTCTTAGCCTAACTGATTTGAGCCTTGCTGTAGTGGATGATCCCTGCCTGCAGATCATGCCCCTCTTTAGACACTCAGGATTCCAAGTCTCTACCTCCAACTCCCGTCTATGGTTTCCAGACAGTCTTGGAGGCACAGAGGAAACAAAATCCCCAAGGGCAGCCTTGGACAAATGGAAGCAGGCAGCAGTGGATGAAGGTCCTGGCCTCTGCACCTTCAGACAGATCGTTCTGAAACCATATTCAAGCTGCTGCTGCCCACAGAGGGAGCCATTTTAACAATGGCGGCTCCATCACACTCTGTTACACCCTTAGTCCTTTTTCCTGGGTTTACCTCCCAAATAAACAACCTGTTCCTAAGTCCTGTCTTGGGGTACATCTTGAGAATGAACACTGGGGTGGGGAAAGGGAGGGTGATTTTGCTCTGTTTTTATTTGTGTTTGTACCACATCTCTTTCTCTTTCTCCACAGGTCACCAAGATGCTGGCCGTGGTCGTAATCCTTTTTGCTCTTTTATGGATGCCCTATAGGACTCTTGTGGTTGTCAACTCATTTCTCTCCAGTCCTTTCCAAGAAAATTGGTTCTTGCTCTTTTGCAGAATTTGCATTTATCTCAACAGTGCCATCAACCCAGTGATTTACAACCTTATGTCCCAGAAATTCCGTGCGGCCTTCGGAAAGCTCTGCAACTGCAAGCAGAAGCCAACAGAAAAGCCAGCTCACTACAGTGTGGCCCTGAGTTACAGCGTCATCAAGGAGTCAGACCACTACAGTACAGAGCTGGAGGATATCACTGTCACGGACGCTTACTTGTCTGCCACAAAAGTGTCTTTTGATGATACCTGCTTGGCTTCAGAGGTAACTTTTAGCCAAAATTGATTTGCAAAGTATGAGAAAATGGACCACAAAGTAAATAAGAATCTCTTCAGTTACCAACAAGAGAGGATTCAGCCAAATACTTGTATAGAAAGGCGGACCAGTCTGCCTCTGCTCTGACAATCCTGGTCATAGAGACCTACCCCATGAGAAGGATTCAGATTTTTCTTCCTACAGAATTAGTATCACAAAAAATAGGGCAAATCTGTAAAATAGCTAAATGGTGAAAGCTAAAAGTTTAGTCCCTTTTATTTACTTGGAGAAATCACTGTATTTTCCAGGGGTATGGAGTTACAATAAATTCTGAATACCAACTTTCACTCTTCATAATAACCCTATCAAATGTGATTTTCCCTAAAAAATCATTCATACATTGGTAACTTGTCAACTTACAAACTTTCAAATGTTTTATTTAGTATTTCATTTTCATAAAATACAAGATTTTTCATGAATATCTGAAACTACAGGGAAAAGTAAGAAAAAACATTTCAGTTACTGAGTAAAAATGAGATTTCAGACACGTTCAATATATTAAAAAGACTGTCATAATGTTTATGATGTTTAGAAATTCAAAGTATTTCTTGCAAAGTAGAATCATCATACAACTTCAATGTAAAATGAATGTCAAAATACCCAAAAGCATCAATTGAGGAGACATGATTTGATTTTGAGATAAATCCAGTTCTTAACAAGTTTTCAAGCCTCCTAAATGTTGTATGGCAGTAGAGAAATATTCAGCTTAAATGACTGTGGAGGTACAAATTGACATACAATGTGGAAATGTACACCCAACCCAAGATCTTTTTAAAAAAAGGATTCACTTCATCTCTGAAACTTTTAAGGAAGAAAATCTTTTTGGAACATTCTTCTGTGTAAACTACTGAGCCATGTCAAGAAAACCCTTCTAGCTGAACCTAGCATGAAAGTCTGAAACATCCTCAAAAGCTTAGTTTTTAGCCAAAATCTGGCTATTATACTTCCAGGTGCAGACCTCCCATTTCCTGTAGACCTCTCACCATGGATTTTAACTTGTCTGCCATTGTTTTTCCTTCCTGTTTATTTGTCATTTGTAGGTTTACTTTCAAATGCTAGTAATATTTTGTTTACAGATTCTAAATCAAAGCGATGCATTAGTCTGTTAGCTTTATTTTTAATAGACACAAAACTGATTTCATACTATTACCAGTATCTTTATGTTTTTGACTCAGACCTACTATTCCTATGATTATTAGACATGTGTAAATATTATTCCACCCAGGACCTATCCAAATCTTCCTTCAAATGACTTACTTGCTGAGTTTTAGCTAATCAGACTAAAAGTATAAATCAATCACCTTTGGTCACAGTTCAGAAATCACTGATTTTTAATCAAATAGTACCTGTACTTTCAAGTTTCCCACAGGCTGGCATCTTTCCTTTCTAGCCTATACCCCTACTTCATGAATTTTTCCCCATCTTCTTAAAGAGAAAAACACCATTCTGTCCTCAAGTACTGCTTCATGAAGAGGCTGTCATCCAGAACTCTACTCCAGAATGTGCTGCTGTGAAACGTGGCCTCATTAACTGCCGGAAGACATTGTTGTCCTGTTACCATAGCAGTAAACAGATGCAGACAAGTATTCATAAAATAATACTCTCAGAGTCTATTTGCATGACACTAAACAGTCCATTTTAACTGAATTTTCATCTTGAATTAAATAATAATTTTGGAGCACTATAGTGACACTACAGTGACACAACCCCAAGTCATACAAGCACCTGTGCAGGTGCATACAAATACATATATGTATACATAAACTAAAAAAGGGATTGGAATGTATTAGAAATATTTTTCATTAGGAGAAAGAACTAGCATCACTGAGCACCTGCCATGTCTTGAGCATCCTGGTAAGTAATTGACATCATTGACAGTACATTGTCGCCGCAGCTGTGCCTGCTGTGGTGAAAACACCAGTATCAGGCATCCACACTGCTCCCTTAAATTGTGTGGCTACTCAGGAGAGAAAATGGACAAAACATGCTTTTCTCCTTTTTTTCTTTTTGTAAAGTTAATGTTCTAATTAAATTCTTATGACCTGATGGCCTAATAAATATGTGTACATATGTATACATACATACACACCTATAACACTGTACAGAATGATTCTATCAGAAGTTGAAAAAATTATGATTATTTTTATAAGGCATATACAGAACACAATATAATCTACTGACCTTTGGAAATTTTATAGATGGGGTCAGTTTTTCCATTTTAATTTTTGAAAAGTTATCTGGTCATAATCTCCTAGTTATAGGCCACGTGGGAAATTCTAAAGGAGGCATTTCATAGTGTTTCTACTCTAAAACAAATGCCACTATAACATTAGATATTCCTGTGTAATATATGATACCTTGACCTCCACAGAGAAGATGAAACTTTTTAAAAGCATCCTTTGTTGTGCTATACTAAATCATAATTTTCCACAAAATTTAATGTAGCATCTAATGAAAAATAAAGAGCTAAATTAAAAATTACTTATGAGGGAAAGTAGTGTTAGTGAGGAATTCCTTTAATAAAATTCTTTGAGTTATTGTATTACTTCCAATTTCATTAATGGTTAAGTGTCTTTGGTTAGATTTGGCAACCAGGGTAATGGGTAAAGGACACCATTCACGAATAAAATAAATGAGCATAAATTCCCTCCTAGGACTTCTTGAAAAGTACTGGAGTATACTTCAAAAGTTTAACAAACAACAAAACATCCTCAGTGTCAAAGATAAATAGGAATGGTACAAACTGTATAATCATTCTTAAAATGATTAATTGCATAGAACACTGTAACTTGATAATCTACCAGAATAAATGGCTGCTTTGAGCTAAACTGCTGGTACTGTCAAAGGCAAAATTTAAGCTATTAAGATTTAGTTTGGCATAACTAAGTCTTAAATAAATGTTTCACCTTCAGACTCTTGGAGTTATGATAATAATGATAATATGTCATAGTAAACCTGGATCTACACAGTTTTGATGACTTTTAAAAAATGAGTGATGTCATTCTGAAATACATTAAATCTATAAACTTGATAAAAAAGAAAAAATAATAACATTTAGAGAAAGATATTTTAAATACTTAACTCATACTATGAATTCTATAAATATTATCTTCACTATTATTTTTGCCTCTTGATTGCAAGTCACAGAGGGATTGGGATCCTTGTGTGGAAGTAAGAAAACTAGATCTGAATGAGAAAGCGCAGCAACTAGCTAGTCCTAAGTTCAAACAAAAAAAAAATGCAAATGTTTGAAAACATGCATTCTCTTAAGGAGGACATAAACACAAACAAAAATCTGTAGCAATGTATTTTCTGTTACTTTAACTGTCTACAGTGAATGGTCATCAAAACCGAGATTAAACAAAGCAAATTTAAGTTTTTAGATAAAACACGTGAAGAAACCTTGTAGAGCCCTATAGTGATAAATATTTCTTTCTCTCTTTCTCTCCCATCAAACCTTCTTTCTCCCTCAAGAATTATTTTTCTCAGAGTATAAAGATACATGTAACTTCATCCAAGAAGAAATCTGGACATGAAATCTCTTAAATAAAAATATAAATCTCTTAAATAAAAATATAAATGTGTGTATGTATAAGAAAATGTTCCTTTTCAGAATATCACTTTTAAATTACAACCAGGTAGTTTTGGCATTTCAGAGGTTCCAGTCAGAAAAAAAAAATATGTAAAAAGCTGCTGCATACATTTTTGAAGAAACGATAGACTCATTTTTATAAAACTTAAAATCTAATGATAAAAAACAAAGCAAATATTCTATCACTTCAAGATGTAACCCTTTGATAATATTAAGAATATGGGTTTTGGATGTCACAAATACCTTTAAAAAGCAACTATTAACAGTCCATTTGGAAAGATCTTATGGTAACAATATAAAGGTCATTTATCCCAATTTTATTTTATGGACTACAGTTAGAAATATCAACCTGTTTAATTTTTAACTTCACTGACCACACAGAAAAAACAAAACAAGGTCAGATAACACCCTGTTATATTCTTATTGTATGTTTGGTCTATAAGAATAATCTCAAATCACTCAACAGCCAACTTCATTTAAGAGACTTTCACATTGAGAAACAATGTGTCACTGAGATGGTTTATACGAAATAGACTATGCTGATATAAACTAAATCGATGTGCTTCTGGTTTTAATATTCCAGTATCCTCTTTGATAAGGGTGATCATGAATGTTTAGATACAATGTTATCAGGCCTGTTCACACTCTTCTATTCCAAACACATTCTAATATAGTTTGATTAATTTGCATTTTAGAAATGATATATGGAAAAATTTAAAACCCTGAATGAAATAGTACAGTTGAGACAGAACCTTCAAATCTGAAGGTGGTAAGGACACAAAAGGAAATAGTTCTAATGACCACTATAAAAACCAAGTCCCCATAATGACTATCTTCGCGTCCTCAGGCAGGAGTAGGTAGGTGGAGCTCACAAAACAGTCTCCACTGGACCAATGGAAATCAAAGCACTTTGAAAATTGCCAAAGGTAAAAGATAGGATAAACTATGGAGTTAGCTAGAGCTCCTGACACCGTATTAGTGATTATTTTATTCTCTACAAAACAACAGACTTATTTCTTGTGCATGTGGCCATTCTTTGCCAAAAAGGAACATGAACTTCCTTGAGAATGTTTTGGACTGATATGGACAAAGATGGGGTCTTTTGGGGAAATAAATACAATATGGCAGTAGAGTAAGATTCTATCTAACAGAAATCTGAGTTCAAAAGTCAATAAAGGAACACTCCACTATGCCTGAAATGGCACAAAGTATCCCAGTCATGAGGCCCAAAGTTCATACCCTCACCAGGACTAGTAAGCCAACCCTGGTTTAACATACATGAGAATTAGGTGGGAGCTCATCTCAAAATGTACTTTATTTGTCCCTGCACCAAGAAATGTTCCTTTTTTTTTTTTTAGGTGATTTTGATGCCTGCAGTCCTCTGGATTCACCTTAAAAACCACTGGGTTCTGAGTTCTTTAAATCTCTATCAAATAATTTTTTTATAAACAACTAAACAGAACACTCCTTGAGGGCAAATCCACTTCCACTTGAATTCCACAAGCTATCTAAAATTGGGTGTTGTCTTCAAGTATCTGCTAAATCAATAAATGTATCAATGAACTCCAAAATAAAGAGTACATTACAAAACCCCAATTATTCCCAATTTGCCCATAACTCTATCAAGATACAATAATTGTTTTTGCTTGTTTTTTTAAAGCATCTTTCATGGCTCATGGACAGGCATTGCTTTGTGTACCAGTTTATATTCAAAAGAATACTTAGATATAGCACATATGATGATTTCAATAACACTCTCTTGTCCATCACCTAATCTAATAATGAGAAATGACGATCAAAACATTGTCTCTGCTTTCAAGGAAATCACAGTTTTGTGATGATATATTCACACAGAAGCATAAAATAAAAGCAGAAAAAATAGTTGGGGGTCACACTGTGTGATTTCATACCTCATATAACCAAATTACTCAGAAGAAACAGGACCTAAAGGGTTCTGGAACCATTAAGGAAGACTTTGTAGAGAAGAAAGGACTTCCTTCAAGTATAGATTTGATTTAGCTTGTAAAAGACAAGAGAATCCATACAAGAGAAAAAAGAGGATTAAGAACAGGTAGACAAAATAAAATTTAGAGCAAGTCTCTGAGTATTAGAACATGCATCCAAAGTAAACCCAGTTTATCAGTGATTAAGGAAGGTAGTCTAAATAAATAAATAAATAGAAATAAAATAAGGAAAGGAGCTACCTATGTTTATATTTGGTGAGAAAATAGTCACCCATACCCAGGTATAAAGTAAAAATGTATATAAGCAAGGTATGTTTATTTTCTAACCTTTGTGAGTTTTATTTAGTATCTCTAGAAAATACAGTATACTATTTGTCATATAAGTGTTATAATTTCAAATGTATTCTTAGAGTCCTAATCTTCTAAGTGGCTGTATCTGTCTGTCTTTTTGCTATATTATATTGTCATCATATATTGAAAAATATTTATATATGTATATGCATTCAGAGGTCCTTAACTACTCTGAAATTACCAATTATGATAACCATAGAAATGACTGCTAGCTCAGCAAGCTAGACCATTCAAGAATTTAAGCTTCAACTTTAAAGATTAAACATCAAACATTAAATTGAAAAACACATAGTGATTAGCTTCAGGTTACTATGACAACTTTGTTGACTTGCATGTTGCTTATGATGCGTCTCTGAATGACTTGGCTTCCTTCTCCCAGTTTTAGGAGGCTGCATGCTGACTCACTTCATCATTTGAGAATTTACCATTGCATCCTTTTGGGACAAAGATTATTCTCTAAGAAAGTGCAGTATTATGTGCTCTACAGTGGGAATTGTGTGTGTCTGTTTCAATATGTGTGTGGTGAGCAATAAAGCATCAGACTAAAAGATTTGGCTCTTTCACTTTCCTTGTCTTCCAAATTATTTTATTTTGAACATAACTTGATCATTTGTCCCAGAGATTTCATTTTTAACTCAAGGTCACCTCACATATACTATTGGTAGGTTTTGAGATATATATAAGTAATATACAAATAGACACATTCAATTTTAATAATAAACTTAATGTGTATGGGAAAACATAGGACTAGCTTGTGAAATCTAGATTGCATTGACATTAATGATATAATCTCACATTGATATCCAATGAGTGTCTTGGTTACTTTCTTCTCATTGTTGGGACAAAATACCTGACATCCAAAGTGAAGCAAGGAAAGGTTTATTTAGCTTACAGTTTTTGGAGGCTTCAGTCTATACTCAACTAGCTCTAAGGCAGGGTGGTGTGGCTGAGGGATAGCTGTTCATGGCAGCTTCAAGCAACAAGAGTGAAAAGGGCAAAACAGGGGGAAGGCACACCTCCTTCCCACTCTTACATTGTATGCTGGCTCCCCACCCCTGGGCGGGTGCAGCACTCACATGGCCAATCCCAGTGCTAGACAATGAACCAATCACAAAAGTTAGATTCAGCCACCTCCATGATTACATGAGGCTTGGGGAGGGGGCGTGCATCTGAACACAAAACATAACAGATGAGGCAAAAATCATAAGTTTAATGCAAATGACTGAATGTTGAGCAACACCATTTGAAGTAATTGTTTCAAATGTCCTTGTCACTTTTTGAACAATAACAAAGTAAACTCAAATACAGTATGTTACAGAACAGCAGATTGCTCCATTACCTCTGTAATTCCAAATAATCTCCAATTTATCTGGAGTCTGTGAGACAAAAATACTCAGGTCACAAAATTCAGCTCTGTGTGGAAGCAGGTTTGTGTAGTCTTTGGGTTACTGCTTTAGTAAATGATTCCATTTGGTAAAGTTGTTTTGCATGTGAAGGAAATTCTCACTTAAGTAAATTTCAAACTTTTTGGAATAACTTCAGTTTTTCACACTTGAAGAACTTGAGGAAAATAAAAAATACACTTGAAATGTAACATTCAGTGAACAAGATAAAATGTTAAGTATTTCAGGAACATTATCAATAACAGCACCTACATTTCAATTTTTTCTTACATTGTAATGTGTAGCACAGCAAACTATATGAATTTTCCTTAATTCTTTAAGATAATTAGTCTCTACCAAGTAGTATATTCTCTTTTCTAGACTTCCTGAAAATATCATAAAATAAAAGCACATCTTTGTTCACCATGGCTAGCAAAGTGCAGTGATTTGCAAAGTACCTGGAACATAATGGACATTCCATGAATTTTGTTAATGGTTGCAAGCAAATGCGTTTATTAAGGAATCTAATGAATAGGAAACATTTTAAACCACACATAATAGCTAAAAGGGTGTAGATTGCATGTAGATACTGAAAGGTTTTAGTCTGCTTCCTCTCAAAAACTATCTACTCATTCCTAGTAACATTAAAATTTGTTCAGGTTCATGATTTCCTCTGACATGAAAATCTATTAAATGTGTCCACCTCACTCCACAGAACTGCCCCTTCTGTTAAGTTTGCTCTAAAAATGATACAATGTAAAGGAATGCAAACCAAAGGTAACAGTTACTTGAAGTGCCTTGGCTCTCACTTCCTATCAGGTTCCATGACTTCATCACAGTCATAATCAAGAGTTCAACACACTGCCTTTCTCCCACGCTCATCAAATAAAAGTGACTGATTTTCTACCCACCACAATAACCACAGCTTTGGAAAGCCATTCATCATGAATACAGGTAGCCAAAGATTTCAAGGGAGTTGAGACCCTAGAACCAACAAATTAAAATGACAGGGTATGAAAACCAATGGACAAATCTTCTAGCCTGATGAAATATGTCTAAGGTATCTTCTAAATGACTCATCAGAGGGTCCCACATGACTGAACTTCATTCTCATACTGGAAACCAGCTCAAAAACACATCCTTTATTGACCTTTTTGTCTTTCTTTGTCCCACTGTTTGAACTCTCTCATTTCTGCTTTCTGAAGTGTCCCCCAAAGTGAACCATCTGTATCCATATCCTTGATTCATATTCTGCTTAAAGTAAATTATTTATAAGTGATAGAATTGAAAAGTCTTGAAAATGAAAAATTAGACAGTGACACTGTGAATATACCTCTTTGTAACTCCAATCATAGATTACCCTTTAAAATCTCGAAGAAGTGGCATTGTATATAGATGTTAATTATTACACATTTTAATGTAGCACAATTAATGAATTGCAGAAAATAATTAAATCCCTATGTTCCTGGATCATAAAGGTTCTTATCATTTCAATTCGACTTAATTTTTCTCATTTTTTTCTAATGTAATTTGTAAGAATTTGTGTTGCAGTTTAGATCCAAAATGTTCCCCCAAGGTCTCATGTACTTGAAAGTGATTGCTTCATGGGACCACTATTCTCATCAGTGGATTAGTAGTCCACTGATGAATTCATAGCTGACTGTGCTGCTTGTATGTAAGACTTGTTCAGAAGAAGTGAGCCACTGCGGGGATGACCTGTTAAGGTTTACTCTTGTTTCTGGCTCTGCTTCTTGGCTCTTCCAATGCCATTTCTGCTATGGATCCATCCCACCATCGTCTGAACCAACTAAAACTGTGAGATTCTTGCCAAAAAGGCATCCTGCTGCACTTGAATTATGATGTAACAGTTATGAACATTGTTAGTCATTTTTAAAAGGAGGTTTGCATAATTTTGTAATTTGACTAACTTCTTTTAAAAAGCTATATGGGTGTCAAATTTGGAGCTTATAAGGAAAACATTAGAGATTAATCTGCTTTCTTTCTGGATTTCTTTTACCAATATTTGTCATTCTTATTAGTAAACATTGTTGGGGAATAACCTTAGATTTACAGAAAAATCACAAAGATACTACAATCATTGTTCTAAACCAGAGAAAAAGTTAAACAGTGTTGTTGTTATTATCATGCTTTGTATTTTCAAGGAAATTTTTTTGGTTTTATAGTGAAACATAGACCAAATCAGTACCTCTTTTGAATGAGCACTACGTGGCTTTAGAGTGCTACTCAACTTTTGGCATTCCATGGTTAACAAATATATACAATGCCCATGTAATTTATAATTAACTTTTAATTTAATTTAATTCTCTAGTTTCCTTATTAATTAGGTGCTTCTATCTCCATTCTGTATGCAATGACTGTATTTACTAAGAGTCAAACTGTATGAGACAGCTTTCCTGTGCTTTGACAAAAATACCTAAAATGCACAATTTAAAGTAGGTGAGATTTATTTTGGCTCACAGTTTTGGTGAGATATAAAGGACCTGCAGGGATTGGGACCCATATCAAAACTGACACTTGAGGAAAAATAAAACTGCCACCTGCATGAGCCAAACAGTGAGAAAGAAGCTGAGGCGAGGATCCATGCATCTTTGGTAACAGAGAGAAAATCCTTTCCAATGGGGAGAATGGCTTCCTCATAAAAACTGAAGGCAGAAAATGGGGAGTAAATAAAGGCATTTCCAATTCCAGGGCTATTTCTGAGCTTAAACAGCTATTTTTTTTGAATGAGTGTGTATTCTATGATTTGCACATTAGCTAAGTATCCATCTTTTGGTTTTATGGACTATGTCTATAGGTGGTAGCTAAGGACCACCTTCTTGTTTTCCTCAGCCTTGAGTTTCAATTTCCTCCTCCAAATTACCCTAGTTCCCTACACATGCCCAATACATAACTCAAGGAGGTGAAACTCAAAGAAACCATGAGGCTGCTTGTTTCAAATGCTGCTTGGTAATAAAAACTATTTATCATCTAATAGTATTTCCCCCTGAGATTGAGTGAAAGTGTTCCTATTCCAAAATTTCTACCAGATGCTGCCTCAAAGTATCCCAAGATTTCAAACCTGTTTAAATCAACTGTCTCAAAGCAATTTAAAAATGTCATAATCTTCTTCCTCATCATTTTCCTCTTACTTCTCCCACACCTCCATCTCTTACATCTCTTCAGTCTCATCTTTTTTTCTCTTCATTCTCTGCCTCCTCCTTCATAGAGAATGGGACTAAGGGCAAGGTACTAAAACATCAGAGAAGGAAGAATAGAACAGCTCACCAATATCGACCCTTCTAACTCTGATTAGAGACCATTTCCCTTTTTAAAATAATATCTGCCAGAAAAAATTCTAAAAGCAATACATCAAAAAGAGGGCAATACATCAGAAGTTAAATACACATTTTTTAAAATAAAAAAACATAAATGCAAAACTATACATTTCTGGTACTACAGATTAAAGAGTAGCTCTTTATTCAAATGAAGTATGACACCACATATTTAAAGGCGATAAATATACCGTATTGTCTCCCTAGTGTAAGAAATGGAAAAGTATATGTGATTCAGAGTCTACAATGGATACTGTGGAAGGGTAGAGAACAGCTCAAAGAGCAAAGACAATTGGGAGGGGAATGGGCGGAAAGGGAAAAGGGAAGAGGAGGGGATATAAACCTCTATATGTGTATATGTAAGATAACTAAAAAGAACACTGCTC
>RJWM01035131.1:0-19172 GCA_004363535.1 Dasyprocta punctata | reverse complement strand
ACATGTCTATATCTGTCAATATCCCCAACCCCTAGGAAGGTAATGATATGCAATATTGTAACTACTGCCAAACTTCAACCACCTCAGTGTGTAAACCTACAATGTTATCGTATCAGATCTGTTGTTGTTGTTTGTCTGTCTTTTTTGACTTTTATTTCTAGCTTCTGTATCTATTTTCTCTTAAATAAAAAAAAAATGAAAAAAAAATAAAATTGATCAACTAGAACTATAGTATCTACAGTCTTTGAAACAATAATATTAATGCAAAGTTGTTTCAGATGACTTTGACTGGACAGATGTTTCCAAAACTTTCAGGTGTATAAAAATAGAAAATATCATAAAATCATTTTAGTTGAAGTATTTAAAATTTAGAAATAGATGCTCTAAGTGGTCCTGTTAAGATAATTCGATTGAGGCAATGGTAGTGACTGCTAATCTGAAGTTGTCTTTGAATTAACTCGGCTAATAGGATAGATATGCAAGAGGTAAATTAATTTTATCCTCAACAGAAACACAAATTTATAGATTGAAAATACAGCTATAAAATGGAAGGTCTTAAAATTTGGAAATGAAAATTAAGAGATTAAAAATGTTGGTGCTTCCTACCTCATCTTGGATTTCCCCCCTCAATATTCCCTCTTAATTGTGTTAAGTTTCATAGGAACCTCAGCTATCAGAACCCTCTAGCTTTGCCATACAGTTTCTTTGTAATTTAGAAGAAATTTCAGGTTTTCATTTATATCGGTTCCCTCAGAAACACATTATGCTAACAAATGCCTTTAGTTGTCCAGGGTAATTTACAAATGGTAGGAAGGTAGATTGCTAAGTGTAATTTAATGACAATTTTTGACTAACTGGTGACTTCCATTCTTTAATATTCCAATAGCAAAATTTTGCTTTCCTAGTATGGTGAATAGTGTTTTATTTTCATTGAAATTCTTACATGCTAAAGCTAGATTTATTTTATTTGCCAGCATTATCAGGATCTGAGAATGAAATGGTGCTAATTCGTAAAATTGATTAGAGTACTTCAGATATGGTTTATGTGGAAAATGTCTTTCAGATGCATGAATATATTCAAACATTTTCTTTAAAAAAGTTGACTTAAAATGTACTTTTTAAAATCATAAATTCTCCACCCCTCTAGAGTTGGTAAACACTGCAACGTGCTACTATGTGATTGTTAATTGTGATATATCAACTTGACTTGAATAAGAATCACCTACAAGGTTAGTAAAGCACAGTTCTATAGAGATCCCTTTTCTGTCCTCATTGCAGTCCAGAATGGAAAAGTGTATATTTGTAATCCCATGTAAAAGTTATTGGAATTCTATTATTATTATTATTATTATTTGGTACTGGGGATCAAACTCACAACCTTGTGCCTGCCAGGCAGCAGTTACGCTACTGAGCTAAATCCTAGGCCCTATTTTTTGAGACAGGGTCTCACTATGCAGTTCAGACTGGCCTTGAACTCACTTTGTAGCCTAGGCTGGTCTTGAACTCACAATGATCCTCCTGCCTCAGCCTCCTGAGTGCTGGGATTAAAGGCGTGTGCCACCATGCCCGGCTAAGTTACTGGAATTTCACTGAGTTAATTTCAATCTACCACTTCCAGTGTACCCCACGATGAGAATAAAGACACTAAGACATATATATAATTATGGAGGTTCAAGGAGTCCTAAGTCTGGCTAGGATGAAGGCTCATTGGAACAAAGGCCTCCACCCAGGGCCTAACCTGGAATTTATTAATTTGTGAAGAAGGGTGTGGCTTGAGGATGAATGACTCTGAGACTGGCAGGAGATACATGAGTACTGCGAGCTGGGCTATATCAGGCCTGAAAGTCTCTCTGCAATATGCAGAGAGGATATGCAGAAAGACCAGTCTACATAACACAACTGAGGTAGCATTTAACGTTTAGGCGACAGTGTTTTAGCTCTGCTATGCAAACTTTTTCTACTCTGGGAAGTCGTAACCTCTTATCTTGAATCTCGTACCCAGTTGACAGTCCTGGAGTAGTGGCTCTGCATCCTTCACAGGGTAGGAAAACAGTGACTGTTACCTTGCTTCCAAGATTACACATCAGCGCCTCAGCTAGCCCTATTGAAAGGGAAAAGGAGCCAGCTCTGTATATATAAGTACATGGAGATAGGACCAGGTTTAGCCAAAATGGAGATGATTTTTCTTTGTTCAAGGAGAGTTGTCTAGGTATCCCTCCACATAGCTCTGTGTATGTCTGTGGGTGATTGACATGTAGGCAAGTAAACTAAGGGGAAAAAAACCCATCCTGGATTTGGATGGCATCAACCAATAGGCTTGCAGTCTGGATGGAATAAAAAGGGAAAGAAGGAAGTGTCTTGTTCAGGAAGAGCTGCAATCTTCACCACCATCTTTAGACATTGGTTTCCAGTTTCTTCAGCCTTCTAACACATACTCGCACTGGTGATTCTACAGTAAGCTTCTAGGCCTTTGACTTTAGACTGGTGCTGCATCATTGATCTCTCTTGTTTTGCAGCTTTTATCTTCTTGGGCTAAGCACCCACTGGATCCTTGGCTTTCCAGTGTGCAGAGGTCCATTGTGAATTCTTCTGCTAGTCATCCTGCAAATTTATCTGTTAAATTTCCTTGTATAATCAAACATATATTTTAATAGCCAATGATAAACCAACTAGTTTTCCAATGTCACTGCATATGATGAGAAGATTTCAAAGATTCTGCTGCTTATAACATGAAGAAAATGCGTTTCAATATGCTTATCTGTTCCTGCATAAAGCATTATACATATATCCTTATTTATATCTATATCTATAAACTGAAGTTTCCTTTTAAATATCTATACCTTAAATTTTCTTGGCAACCTTAACTCAAATAAGATTCTTGTATAAAGGTTTTTTTTAATGCCTTTTTTTATCTAGAAAGAAATTAGTTGTCTTTTCTATTGTTACAGCATTTGTTTAATTTGTGTTTGTGATGTGAATTCAAACTGTTTGTAACTGATGAGTTGTAATACATGAAATGGAATTTTCAGCAGGGATATTTGAGGTCTTCACCTGGGATAAAGTAAATTCCTTTCTATAAGTTTAAATGGAATGAAAAGACTTCTTTCTGGTTTTGTATGAAGCCTGACCTCCAAGGGTCATGTCTTTCCTATGATTCAGGTTTCCATTACTACTTAGGCAGATAGTCATCAGTGACTCCTGAATTTTCAATGACTTCTGCTTTCTTGTTTTGCTAAATGGGATTCTTTCTCCAATCTGTCTGTAAAAGACTTTTTGTGCAAATGGTGCATTACTTGAGGAAACACTTACTGGGGGCTTACTTAATGAGGGTTTCTTCAAATACTTTTCTTTATGTAATGTATCATTCAGGAACAAGTGGGCTACTCTCTTCTTTTCTCAAGACCAATGTATTCTTTTTTTCAGATGACAGAAAAATAAACAGTTTTGGTATAAGAAAAATCAAAACCAGTAGTCACATCACTATTAAATACATAAAGAAAATTCCTTTTTCTTTTTACTGATCACAATGGCAGATGTGTGAGGCTGAGCAGACTGAAAACTATGAAGTGCCATTAGGCTGGTCAGTTTTCTACCTAAAAGCCATTACTGTTTATTTTCCAACTCATACTCATGTAGGAATATAAGAAATACTGAACACATGGAAGGGGATGCTCAGAAGATGAAATGTTTTAGAGGAGTCTACATATCACACATACCAAATACCTGGGAGTGAATAAACTAGACTATACCCATATGAAATGAGATGTATGTAAACTTTCATCTGAGTAGTCAAAAATTTAGGCTTTGCTAACATTGCTTAACAAAATCATAATCAGAAAATGAACAACAATTTTATGCACATACTTTTAATAAAGGATGTAGCAAGATAATGCTGGCTAGCATTTGTCAATATTCCTGCAGCAAGATACATGGTTTTAAGAACACTATCTACAGTTACTTTTGAGCAGATTGGTGGAAAAAATGATTTGTAGCAAATTGGCAACTTGAGTTTAACTGCTGAGGTTCTCAGTGCTTTTCTTTTTCTGGCTTTCCAATACATTTCATATATTACCAAGACCCGGTCTCAGCTTTCCTGCTGTTCTTTCACTGATTTCGCCAGCAGGGTAAAAGCAATACCCCAAACACATCTTATCTTATTTTTTTAAATGCTATTTCCTACTAAGAATCTGTTGTTTGTTTTAACTCATTCTGCTGATGGCTGTGTACCAGGCTATTCCAAAGAAAACATTTAACATGCAGGACACAGACTTAACCATTTTAGAGAAGCAAACAAGTCAATGGCTACATGCTTTTAGAACCCAACCAATAATTATTATATTACATAACAGCCACATGCAGAGAGTTACAATATGGTACATTATAACTATGATTAAAGAAATGCAGATGTACCATACATTGTCAACCATTTCCTACTGAATGGATGGAACTCATGAATTTTCTGAGAACATGGGACTTTGTGGAAGGGTCTGGTGATCTTGTTAGATGTTTTCTGTGCCTCTGTTCCAAATATGTCTCTTGCATCAACTAAGTCTCTTAGCGACTCTGATAGCAGCAGTTTTAAAATGTATGAAGGATACTTTTTTCATGTGCTATGATTTTTGGACTTTTTTTTTTTAATGGAAAGGATAGAAAGTCATCCTTTAAAGTATTTTCTGCTTATGAACAGGTAGTTCTCTTGGGGAGATGCTTGAGAAGCTGTGTGTGCCATGTACATATGATGGATATTCTTTGCAGTGCTGGGGTTTGAGCTCAGGGCCTTCACACTGAGTCCTTTTTTTCTTTTAATTTTTGAGACAAGTTGTCATTAAATTACTAAGTTGCCTAAATAGGGTTTGAAGTTGAGATACTCCTGTCATACCTTCCCAGAATATAGGGATTATAGATATGCACTATCATACCTGGCTGTGCATGTGCATGTGAACATATGTAAATATGTATAATGTCATATGAAAGAGGCTTTGAATGATTTATATTCCTGTGTACTGGGGCCTTGACATATTTCAGGTCTGAATTACAATAGTGGATATTCATACTTGCTATGACTTTGCTTGAATCACTGTTAATTTAAATGACTAGAGTTTGTAAAATTTGGCAGAAACATGGAGAATCACATTGTTGTCCTGGCAAAAACAGCCCTGAGATGGAGCTTTACTGGTGTTACAGGAGATTATGGCACTGGCCAATACTACATAGTGGGAAATTTATGTGTCATACAAGGACAATGGGAAAAAGTGGCACATACAGAATTAAAAAATAAGGGTTGTATAAATTGCATACTTTAATATTTTGGACTCTTTGGAAAGTGATCCTATCTTTAATTGTTATCAGTATTCTAAGCTGTTTCATGGTAATTCCAGTACTAGGAAGTCAAGTCATTGTGTACTGGACACTGTAACTGTAAGCACATCTATATGCTTTTGGATAGCATTACATCTCTTTTTCTGTGTCCTTAATTTTTCCAGCTCTACCACAGGATAAATTTCCACTCTGTCTCTTTTCAAGGACATTGTTGGAACAAATAGAGGAACATTAACAAAGTACTCTAAGCTATCCAAGCAAAGTCAGCAATGAAAGAGTGCAAGAAAGACTAAAGCACATTACTCATAAATACTGTTATGGTTATACTTTTCATCCCAGTGCTGCAATTAAAGACATATAAGAACACTAGGGAGTTACATAGCACCTTTCAAATATAAGATCTTAACAATGTATACTTTCATGTTGCAAACAGGGAAAAAGATTACCATAAATTAAGGAATGAAATCCCACAGAGTTTATTGGACAAGCCTCTATTGAAAAGAAAGACAAGGAGCCAGATCATGGCATACTTATTATTAAATAAACCTCTCTGTCTTCTTGATTAATAGTTGAATGGCTACACATAGTAGTCAAAACTCAAATGATCTACAGATAGGGATATTATCAGTCTATAAACTAGGAGGATCAAAGTGCTAAGATAGGAATAGGTTTTTTTTTCTCCAAGTTTTCAAGTAAAACTGATTTATTTGGCTTTTTGGAAAACAATAGAAGTCTATAAGACATTAAACAATCAGTTTTTACATTGTAGCTACCCAGAGCTTTACCTTTCCAGTGCTTCCCTGTAGTTTGCTGACACTGTCTTTTGTTACCTGATTTGTGAGAATGCTCAGTGCTGATACACTATATGCATCAGAGAAGTTCTTCATGCCTTTGACTTTGATTCATAAAAACTGCTGCCCTGCCTAAACTCTTAGCACAAGGTGACAGATGGGAAAGAGGAAGATTGCTTTGAAGCCCACTGGCTGTGGAGGAAGGAATGTTCTTCCATTTATAGAAAGGTATATTTTTATAGGAAGAGAAAACAAAACTTGTCCATCATAAAACCATGCAGCAGCCAAATAAAATTTTAATAGAAACCTAAATAAAAGAAGTGTTTTAGAAGGAAAATGGAAGGAAGGAAAATCTTCCAATCTGAACATATAAGATTTTGTCATGAAATCCAGTGTTTAAAGTCTTTTAGGCTGTTCCTTAGCTTCTGAGTTTGAGACAAAATCCCTTATTTGTGGTCCTAATAGATTTAGTCATGTCTAGTGTTCTCTCAAATGAAATGCTGACCAAAATTCATTTATTTTATGCTAAAAGTCTCATTTTGGTTAAAAGTATCTATGGTGTCCAAATAAACAGATTTTGCTATTGCTTTAAATAGATGGATTGCTCACTTATTCAGTTGCACTAGAACCTTAACAATGACTTATCTATGGCAGGCAACTAACTCTTTCTCACTCAAACAGATTTTAGGAAGATAATTTGTAAATCAAATCATCCTACTGGAGGCTCAATTCTTTGATATCTGTAAGATGCCTCTAACTTCCACTGATCTCTGTAAGAGTTGGGGGTTTTATTTTCAGCAGCTGGGCACTACAGCGCTGGTTGAAATGTGAAAAACATCAATACTCTTTAAGTATTATTATTAAAAAGTATCGTTAGTCTTCATTCTCATTTATTCAAGCACTCGGACTGAAAGAAAGGCTGATTATAAATAAAGGAGGAAATGAATATAAATTATCTTAATGGCTGAGCTGTCACTAATGCTTAAAAAATGGATTGACATATTGCTGTTATCACTATCTGTACATTAACTCCTGCTATGAAAACTCAGCTCTTTTGTTAATTCTCAGCTAATGTCTGCTGTGAAATTTTACCACTTTGAATGGTACTAAAATTAAACCTGAAAATCACCTTTAAAAACTTTATAAATCTGATGGTCCATAACCTAGACTTACTGTTTTTCTTTCATCATAAAAGTAATATATAAAGGTTAAAGCTAGACAGTAGAGGAATGAATAAAAATAACTGGAAAATTTCACCATAGCCTGGCATTGTCTTTAAAACATTAATTATTATATTTTAAAAAGTAGAAATCTAACCTGATCTGATTTGATCTTGTATATTACTTATAGGGCTTTCAGGAGCCTCTGTGAAAATTCTCAATTTGAGGACTTTGGTCATAGTGTATTGAATATTCCTCTCAAATTTTAGATATCTAACATGGGAAAGGTTGAAAGCTCAGCAAATATATACATTTCTCTTTAGGGGAAAAGCATGATTAATTAAAAGCCTCTGCTTTTTTAACCTTAGTTTTATGACATTATGGCAGAATTTTGTACAGTGATGCCGCAAAATACATGTTCATAAATGCACATGCACACAAACAGCAAACATATCCCAATCCCCCTTGATACCAAATAGACCCTGTAGATATGATAGGCTTTCTGGGACAATTAAGGCTCAAAACAAATCTTTTAAATTCCCTTTTGCCTGATGAGATGGGTGTAAAGATATATGTTTTACATGACTTTCATGGATTGGGAAGAGAGTAAGAAAGAAAAAGAAACTAGTTTAAAAGTAATTGTTGCTAAACTAGAATTTAGTCAGTAAATTAAATTATATGTAAAGTCCTCAAACATTTGCACAGCAAGTATTTGATGAAGTACTTTCAATTTCTGAAGATTTTAATCCAACATGGTGACTTGTTTTGAAGATTAGAATGGTTCCCAACATTGAATTCTGTAAGTCTCATGGGAGATAGTGGGTCCTGGGAATGAAAAGAAGAAATTCATTGGTGAGCTTGACAACTTTAAAAATTTATAAGGTAACATCAAATTAACAAAAGTATGTCACCATTAAAAAATTATGTTTACGAAGGATTAGAAACAGTATTCAATAATGTTAAGTGGAAAAGAGTATGTGGAAAAATATATATATATATATATTGGAGGTTGAACTCAGGGTTGCTCAACATCTGAGTTACATCTCCAGCCCTATTTATTTTTAATTTTTGAGATGGGGCTCTCTAAATTGCTCTTGAATTTTTATCCTCTGGCTTCACCTCCTGAATAGCTGGGGTTACATGCATGTGTTACCACTCCCAACTGTCACAATTATTTTCAACTCAAAAATTTTATCTGTAACTAAAAACAGTAAATTCACTGAGTTGTTGTAATTGGTGGGCTTATGAGTAATTTATTTTCATTTTTCTACATTCTACTTGTATTTCTTGCATTTTCTTCAGTGAATAGATAATAATTTGTTAATTTAAAAAAGTTTAGTTTTGAAATCTATATGGAAACAGCATGAACTTTGAAAGCGAACAAGTCTGAATTTGAATTCTGGCTTTGCCACTTTCGATGCAGTGACTCTGACCAAATAACATCAGTGAACATTAGAATTCTTATCTGTAAAATAAGCAAAATAAAATCTATCTGAAAGAATAGAATACAGTGCCATTCAAGGACCAGCGTTAGAGAGAACAATGGCTGTAGCCGCAAACAAACCAAGGCTGGGAACCGGTGCCATGCACGGGCCTCCAGTGGACTAGGAACAACTAGACCAAATCCTCTCCCTGTGAGTCAGCGCCATTTGCAGACCAGGGTTAGAGAGAACAATAGCTGTAGCAGCAAACAAACCCAGTCTGGGAACCAGTGACATGTGCGGGCCATGGCTGGACTGGGAACAGCAAGACCCCAGCCCCTTCCGGTGCAGTAATAAGTACCAATCCCCTACCCCTGTAAGCAACCAGCTTATCTGGAGAAACACAGGCTGTGATGATAGGTATCGAGGTGAAATGCAACTGGATGCTTGTGGTGCTTTGGTGTTTCACTAACACTGTAGGTCTAGGGCCAGTGGTCTGATCATAGGCTCAGAGGATACCACTAAGCAGGGTGTCATCTAGGGGGATCTCCTTCTGAGGGTTGCAGCCATTGTTGATCCCCTATGGTCTTGTTTTGAGGTCCTGTGTTGTTTCCACTGTTTTGTTGGGTTGGGTTTTGTTCTCTTTTGTTTTGTTAGATTATGTTAAATCCCATGGCAGGAGAAGCTATTTGAAGGACAGCAAGATATATTATGGTAGCAATTTTGGATTTACTATTGGTTTGTTTTTAAGCCCTTTATCACATTCATTGTTTTGTTTTTATTGTTTCTATTCTATTCTGTTCTGTTTGATCTTTACTATGTCCAAAGTTTTCTGCAGCTATTTTGAAAACATCAAAAGGCATTACGGTAAATACTGTTGATTTTGTAATGTTTTGAAGTCCTGTATCTCTTATACTGGTTTATTTTGATTTGTTTTATTCTGTTATATACTCTTTGAAATTAAAAAAAAAGAACAGAATATAGTAGACACTCAAGTAGCTACTATTAGTATAAACTTTCTGGAAAACTATTCAGTCACATACACTGAGTCTTTAAAAAGTTTATGAAAGCAATTTGACTTCTAGGATTCTATAATACATAAATGGTTACAAATAAGGGAAAGGATTTCTTTTCAATACCCATAGCCTTATCCATAATAGTGAAAAATCAGATAAGATCTTAATGTTGCACAGTAGAGAAATGCTTCAATAAGCAACATATCCTTGGTATAATGCATAATTCTTTTGGTATTACTGAAAAAAATTTAAGACAGAATATAATAACATTTCAATATTCAAAAATATACCAATAGAAAATGCTGGAAAGGTTACAAAAATGTTAATTCACTGCATTTATGTGGGATGATTATGAGTGATTTTAATTTTTTCATAGCTGTTTGTCTCTTTTCCTTATTATGCTTCATATAGTTTTAACATTAATTGTAACATGTATTATTATCCTCCGGTTACAAAAGCAACACATTTCATCATAGAATATTTGGAAAATATAAAAAGGGATAAAGAAAAATAGTGGCTTATTATCTCACAGACTTTTTAAATCTCCCTTCTTATCCATTCATTCAAGAAACATTTATTGAATATTTATTTATCAGGCACTGTGCCCTAGGGGGGGTGGTATTAAAATGTGATCAAGACAAAATTGCTATCCCGAAAGAGTTTACAATCAAGTGTGGGAGACAAACAACTAAATAGACTATTACTATATAGAATAAAATTCTCTTGCATAGTATTATGGTAGTACCCAGAAGGGATATATATATATATATATATATATATATATATATATATATATATATATGTTGTTGGGGTTAGTCAGTGATGAAACAGTGATATGGAATGTGAAACCTGGAGGCTACATATTATCTAGCCAGCTTGAGAATGAGGGTTGGGGTAGAGGAAGTATGAAGTTGTTAAGCAAGCATCCAAGTCATGGAAAATAGTAAGCATATATTTGAGAGACTGGAAGAAGTAGAGTGTGGGAATAAGGCTGGTGGAGTCGAATCTTCAGAGCTGAGAATAATGAAAGATGAGCTTGGAAAGATGAATGGGTGCTGGATCACCAAAGGACTTGTAAACTTTGCTAAGGAGTTCAGGTTATTCTGAGAGCAATAGAAGAACCATGAACAACTTTTGAAGTTTTTGTCATTATAGTTGCACTACAGAGAATGGATTGGGAGTTGAACAAAATTGGAGAAAGGAAGACCAGTTATGAGTTTACTGCATAAGTGACATGTGATCTAGGGGTCATGATAATTAAAACAGAAAAAAATATACACCTTCCCAAGATACTTAGGAATTAAAATAAAAATACTGGTGATTAATTAGATGAGGAGTAGATGAAGAAGAGAAAGCAAAACAAGAAATGGGTATTTTTGAGAGAAAGAGGAGTTGAAAACCACTTGTTTATTCAAGTCTGGAGCTCAGGAGAAAATGCTGGGCTGGAGACACATATTCAGAATTTATCAACATATATTTGGTCATAAGCTAAGTAATGGATAGATTTCATGATGAATAAGTAGATTTATGTAATGGTCAAGGGAAAATCTACCAACATTTTGGAAGATACTGTCTCAAAGGTATTTCTCATGTTAGAAGAAAGGAAGGAGGGTATAAGCAGTTTGAGAGAAACAAGAGGAGGGTTTTGTTTTTTACTTTAATTTTTTTTGCATGTATATGGTTCTAAGGATCAAACCCAAGAATTTGCACATGCTAGGCAGGCATTCTTCCACTGAACTACACCCCAGCCATGCTTTATTTTTAAAATTTAAATACAGAAAAATTGCGTGTTTGGTATACAGGACCGTGAGCTTTTACATACGCATAGAATCTTATAACAGTCATCACAGAATGCACAGCCTCCTCTCAATCCTAACCCTGGCAACCTCTGATGTGTTTTCTCTCCCTGTATTCTTACCTTTTCCAAAACGTCATACAAGTGGAACCGTACAGTATGTAGACATTTTTTTTCCAATAGAAATGTATGAGGGTTTCAATTTTTCTGCATTCTTCTTAGTACTTGATATCATCACAATTTTTTTAAAACTACCCATTCTAGAATGGGTATGATGAAATAATTTTATGGTTTTATTTTGCATTTTCCTAATAGTTAAAGATGCTTGTCAGCTTTTTGGGGGCTTATTTGCCATTTGTGAATTTTTTTTGATGAAGTGTACATTCAAACTCTTTGCCCATTTTTTATTGTGTTGGGGTTTTTTCTCTTAATTTTGAGTTTTTAGCACATTTAACATACTATGGAAATAAGTCCTTTATCAGATATGTCTTTTGCAAATATTTTCTCCCAGTCAGTGGCTTATTTTTTTATTCTCTTAACAATGTTCTTTGCATATCAAATGCTTCTAATGTTTTGGAAGTCTAATTGAAAATATTCTTCTTTAGTATCTTTAATGTTGTATCTAAGAACTCTGCCTAAGTCAAGGTAATTAATTACCTCCTGTTTTATTATAAGTTCTTTATAGTTACGCATTTTTTTTGTCTTTTTGAGACAGCATCTCGCTATGCAATTCAGACTGGTCTTAAACTCACTTTGTAGCCCAGGTGGTCTCGAACTCGCAACGATCCTCCTGCCTCAGTCTCCAGAGTGCTGGGATTACAGGGGTGCACCTCCATGCCCGGCAATATAGTTATGCATTTGAGTCTGATCCATTTGGGGTTAAATTTGAATACGTTATCAGGTGTATTTTGTGTGATAATGTCCACGTTTTCCAGCATCATTTCTTGAAATGACCGTTTTCTTCATTGAATTGACATTATACTTTTCTGTAAAAATCACCTTTTTGTGGGCCTACCTCTGTATTTTATTTTTCAATTCTGTTTCTCTTTTATCTTGCAATTCTGTCTATTTTATGGGTCTATCCTTTTACCAACAGCATACTGTCTTGACTTCTATAGCTTTAAAATATATCTTAAAATTGTATAGTTTGAGTCTTCTGATAGCATATTTCTTCTTTAAAATTGCTTTGGCCGTTCTAGTTCCTTTACTTTCCCATATACATTTCAGAATCAGCTTATTTATATCTACAAAAACTCTTGCTGGAATTTCAATTGTGATTGAATAAAATCTAAATATTAATTTGGAGAGAATTGATATCTTTTATTTTTGAGATAGAGTCTTATTACTATGCCCAGGCTGGTCTTGAAATCCTGTGCACAAGCAATTCTTCTGCTTGAGACTCTCAAGTACCTGATACATTCCCGGCTGTGAGAATTGGTAACTACATTGTTTCTTCTGACCTAGGAACATGGTGTATCTCTCCTTTCATTTAATCTGTTTTAGTCTTTTTCCTTAGTGTTTTATACATTTTAGCATGAAGACCCTGTATTTGATTTGTTATATTTATACCTAGTTATTTAATTTTTGAGACTACTGTATTTAGTTTTATTTGGAATTACTGTATTTATTTTTAATTTGGACTCACAAATATAAAATGTTACTGTATAGAAACATAGTATGTGGCTGACCTTGTGTGCTGAGAAATTGCTAAACTCACTTGTTCTTTTGGTTTTTTCAGATTCTTTGGATTTCTACATATGCAGTCATATCATTTGAAAATAGTTTCATTTTTTCCTTTACAATTGGAGTTCCTTTGATTTTTTTTTCTAGCCTTATTGCATATGGTAAGACTTTCAATACAATCTGGTATCAGAATGATATAAAAGAATGATATGAAGTCGGGCGTGGTGGTGCAAGCCTTTAATCCCAGGACTCAGGAGGCTGAGGTAGGAGGAGCGTTGTGAGTTCGAGGCCGGCTTGGGCTACAACGTGATCACAAGGCTGGTCTGAGCTACATAGTGCGACCCTGCCTCAAAAAATTAGGGCTGGGAGTTTGGCTCAGTGGCTTAAGTGCCTGTCTGGCAGGCACTAGGTTGTGAGTTCAATTTCCAGTGCCACAAAAAAAATTAAAAAAGGAAAGAATGATATGAAAGAACGGGTGAAGTGTGGTTAATGGAGTAAAGAACTACTAGTAATCAGGTGAGTAGTAAAGATGTATCAGGCCCGTTGAGGTTGGAGACCTGAAATTTGTAATCTTAGTTGTGTTATTTGTAATAATCAATACTTATAATACATTTTGTTATTTTTGTGGCAGTTCTTAGCAGCTTGAATCTAGGAGTGGAGACAGCAGACAGATTGAATTTGAAATTTGAGTTTTTACTGGCTATAGTAATGGAGTTACTAAGATTAAAGAATTTTGCAAAAGAGAAGTTGAAGTACCTAGGCTTATGAAGCAAGTAACCCTATAGATCAATGGAATAGCACAGAACACACACAAACAACTCATGCACTTTCAATCACCTGATTTTTGACAAAGGGGACAAAAATATAGCCTCTTTAACAAACGGTGATGGAAAAAACTGGTTATCCACATGCAGAAGATTGAAGTTAGATACATATCTCTAACTTATACTGACATAAAATAAAAATGAATATCTAAAAAATAAAAACAGAAACTTTGAAACTGATGGAAGATAATATAGGGTTAACACATGGAGCCAAAGTGTTACTACACAATTTACATTACCACCAGCAATGGATGGGGGTTCCAATTTTTCCACAACCTGAGCAACACTTGTCATTGTCTTCCGGATTATAGTTACCCCAGTGGATGGTTAGTGGTATCCCATTGTGGTTTTGATTTGCATTTTTGTAATGCAAAACTTTCTACGTGTTTAGTGGTCATCTGTGTGTCTTCTTTGGCAAAATGTTCAGATTCTCTGCCCATTTAAAAAACTGGGTTATTTACTTTTCATTATTGAATCACAAAGGTTGTTTTATGTTCTATGTACAAGTCTCTTACCAGATACTTGACTTCTTACAAATATTTTCTCCCCAAAGGCCACATATTATATGATTTCATTTACATGAAATATCCCAAACAGGTATATCTAAACTAATAGAAAGTAGATTAATGATTGCCAAGGAGCAGGAGTGGGAAGAATAGAGTTACTGCTCATGCATATGAGGTTTCACTTTTGGGTAATAAAAATATTATAAAATTGATTTTAGTAATGGGTTCTATCCTTTTTTCTGCTTTTCATTTTAAAATAAAAAAAAACACTGAAATAAGTTGCCAAATTATATAGTAGGTTAATTGTATGTCAATTAAACTGACAAAAATATATGATTAAATTAAGGGCTCAAATGTATTCAGTCACATAGTGTTATTTTGAATGTGTTAGGACCTGAGTGCAAATTTAAACACCACACAATAATTAAGTTAGCTGGGTGTAGTGGTGCACACCTGTAATCTCAGCATTTGGGAGGCTTAGGCAGGAGGAATGCTGTGTGTTTGTGGCCAGCCTGGACTACAAGGTGAATTCAAGGCCAGCTTGGGCTCCATAGAGAGATCCTGTCCTTAAATCAAAAACAAACAAACAAAAAAAACAGAATTAAATTAAATTGTATTTGTATAGCTTTTTCACATAGAGAAAGCTGTTTAGCATTTTATTAGGCCAAAGAGACTCCCATGTGTAAAGCTGTCTATCACTGATCACAAATTAGTAGCATTTTGGAGTGGCTGAAGTGTAGGGCAGGTGCTTTTTGCCTGTTGGTAAGAGTAGGTTATTAATTGAAATAATGGAGACATGCAAAAAGAACCCATTTGTAACCTATGTCATTTTAGAGCTCTAGAATGTACCAACACAAGGTTCATAACTCGCCATGTGAAAGTAAATAACTTGCACAGAATATTTGGTTGTTTTTGGATTCCCTGAGGTCTTTGCACAAGTGATATTAAGCATGAGTTTGTGAGGAATAAAGACTTTTTTTCAGTACACTGTACAGGAAAATTATGTATAGAACTTCTACAAATATGAGGAATGACAGTGAAGAACTTAACAATTTATTTCTCAGAATGAGAATTTACTCCTTTTCTAGTTTTGCTCCTAAGTCTTTTTCTTAGCAGTCTGTGTAGTACTGAATATGCCTCCTTCACAATACTGACCTGTCTAAGAGATGGAGGGAATGTGAAAACTTCTATGTTTCAGTTTCCAGAGCAAGAGATGACGAGCCTTCTGGGTAATCTGTAAGATTGAAAAGCGAAGGTGATTACTATGGTTTGAGTATTTCCTACAAAGTTTCATATGTTAGAACCTTGGTCCTCAGTGTGGTAGTGTTGAGGTGGTGGAACTGTTAAGAGGTGGGGCCTAATGGAAGGTAACAAAGTCATGAGGGTACCACACTCAGAGGGGAATGTAGTTCTCTTGGGATCTTGGTTAGTTCTTATAAGAGAAGACTGTTTGAAAGCAAGGCCACCCATGTGCTTGGTCCCTTTGGCAGGTGGCTATTTCTCTTTTTGTTTGTCCACCATATTCTGATATAGACAGGAGTCATTTGCCTTGACATTAGCATCATGCAATTGGGACCCTGCAACCAATCAGAACTGTGAGCCAAATAAACCTTCTTTACTTTATAAAGTACCCAACCTCAGATATTTTGTTATAGCAAGAGAAAGTGGACAAAGACAGTGATTGAATATTCCTTTGTATACATAAGTGGCTATTCATTCAGTGGCATTTTTTCCTTGTCAAATCCCTGGAGGCAGAAAATATCTATAAATCTCTAAAGACTGGTTTGCTACATGAAAGCTATTTGTAAACAGTCTCGACAATAAGTTTCCAAGAGCAATCAGCCTGCTATACTTTGAACTAAGATTGTTTTATTTATCAGAATTATCTGATTTATTACACTGGCTAGTATTTGATTTAAATAGCTGTGGTGACAGCTTAAAACCATCTGAATTTAATGGAATATTTTGGGTCTTGCTACTCACAAAATTACCCTGTCTTGTTATTCTACTGGACACAATTGAGATAGCTATTCTAATAGTTTATGTGTTGGTGTGTTTCTAAAAAGAATGAGGTATCAAGAAAATCAGTCTTTGGGATTAACAAGTAACATCATTTATGATAAAAATGCTTTTGTTTGTGATGGTCTGCTTTTTGGAAGACCAAAGTTTACTCTGAATTAGCTGGCTTAATGTACAGATAATCATTGTCATCATACTTATTGCATGACATGTATTTGGCACTTTGAGATAAAAATGTTGACAGTAGACATTCATATGGTTTCTGTCTAGTACATGTTCTTCTATGAAATGAGTTTTTCATTCAGAGGGTCTCCAAGTGTGAAGTCTCTTACTTGCTAGGGTGAGTTACTTTTGCCATGGCAAGCTGGCAAGTTCTCATGTCATTGAGTTAACCAGGGAGATTCCAGATAAAAGTTGCTTTCTTCCAGGTAGTGGAAAAGTAAAAGTGGTTTTGAGAATATTTGTCTTTGGAATCATGATTGTATAGTAGGTACAACATTCTGCTTCATCTGGAATCCCAGCTATCTTGGTCACTTTCCTTGTTTTTGGAACAAAATACCTGACATCCACAATTTAAAGCGGGAGTGATTTATTTTGGCTCACAGTTTCGGTCCATGTTCAGCAGGTTTCAACATAGGAATAGCTTTTCTAGGTAGAGGAAAGCTGCTCAAGGCCTGGCAATCAGGAAACAGAGAGAAAGCAGGAGCAGGAAGGGACATATATTCTTCCAAGCCATGCCCCCAGTGACTTGCCTCTTCCAATCAGACCTCCACCTCTAAAAACAAGTCAGTTATATTGCCTCCATGAATCAATTACCTTCCAAAAGCCTTACCTTTAAGCTCACAAGGCCTCTGGGAAACATTCTTCATATATACCATAACACTTGCCTTAGGGTAGTCTTGCTAATAGTGGTCAGGTCTTCAGAAGAATAATAGACAAAACTTGTATTTGTCCAACAAAAGAAAAAGAGGCAACAAGTGCTTATAGAGACATCTCATTTCACCTATCCAACATTTCTAACATGAAGGCAACTGACAGAGGGAAAGACAATTCTGGAAATGCAGTTAACTTCTTTGCCCTGCTGCTCCTGAGAAGCAATGCTAATTCTTTTGATGCTTCCTTCTTGAATGGTGACTATCTCAAAAATGTTTAGATGTGATTTGCCAATAAACTTTTCCAGAAATTGATTTTTAGGATTCTCATAAGTAAGGGTTTTTGCTGCTGTTTGTTTTACTTTTTTCCACTGCAACTCACACTTGTATTTGGTATAGAACATTGCCATGAAACAATTATTTGAATAAAATTATGCTTTTGTGGACATTGATGCCTGAGCTGAAAAACTTGATTATCAATTTCCTTCATAGTTTTACTCCCTAGTGTGAGCTTAAGCTAAAGCTGCATATGTAGGCTCATGTGGTGAAGATTAAACTGAAAAATATATACACCTCAAAATGTGGACCCTGCAGAATAGAAGACAAATGCAGAATTTATGAAGTCAATTCACTTTCTTCTATCATTTGCACTAATCTGCTTCTCCCATCCCACATACTTTTGCTACCTATGCAGTAGTGATTTCAACACTATTCAATAGATGTCTACTTGAAGGAAGAATGATGTCATTTTAATGTTAGTGTATGCTGGCTCAGCTCTGGTTTTGTTCCTGTACCTGGCTTATCTTAGATATCTTCCTTTCCTTTAAAATTCTAGATTTCCACAGAAACCCTTGATACTAAATGAAGTGACTATGGCATACAAGTCTTTTTATCCACTGGTTCTCAGAGACTGGGAAAAGAAAGAAAAGTAGGAACAAGGAGAAAGACAACATGGAGTAGAGAAGAATTTAGGCTGAATTGCAACTGCTTCAGATTACTCCCCTTCCTATAGCCTCAGCTTTTCATATATAAAATAGAGGCAATGCTCTCATTCACACTATTTTTGGATACATACTCTCTCCTGAATGATGAGTGTTTTCCAATGTTCTATTCTTGATCCTCTGAATTTTTCATGCATCATTCATTTCCTTGTCCCTGTGGATCTATGTCAACACTGATTATGTGATTCCAAATTTTATATTTTATCTCATTTCTCTAGATTTATTATGTCCCTTAATTATCCTCTTCACCTTTCATGGGTTTAACTGCCATCTTCATATAAATGACCTTCAGAACTCTCTAGTTAGTGGGACTATTTCCAGTTACTAAAAATGTCTCTTAGCTTTGATTATTCTTCATTTCTAGAGTTATCACCACTCATGAGGCCACAAGAACATATACACAGGTTTTTGTTGCTCTTTCCAGTTCTTTTCTTTCCAAATTCCAATTCATCTTGCATGTCAGTATTGAGTTATCTTTGTAAAATTTGTATTTCTTTAAATCAATATCAAATTAAGACCACAAAATTAATAGCTATTTCTTATTGTACCAAGTTTAAAAGACTTTGAACTGACTTCCTCCAAGATGGCCGCCCAGAAGACACCGTGACCGGGAGGCTCCCTGAATATACCATCAAAATGCCAGAATATAAACTAATATAATAACAGAGAGAAGGAAAAAAGAGGGAGATGGGTCCTCTGGACCCAAGAAGAATCTAAAACGAGAACTGTAGCCCACGGAAAGAGTAAAAGAATGAAATAAACAAA
>RJWM01035130.1:0-19181 GCA_004363535.1 Dasyprocta punctata | reverse complement strand
AGGCAAAGTCAGGAGGATCATCATGAGTGTGAAGGCAGCCTCAGATACATAGTAAGATAAAGACCAAACTAAACTACATAATGAGAACCTGTCTTCCAAAAAAAAGGGTCGAGGATATAGTTCAGCAGCACAAATGCCTGCCTGGCAGGTGTGAGGTCCTGAGTTCAATTCCTGGTACAAAACAAACAAACAGACAACAGCAACAACAACCCCCCCAAACAAACAAACAAACAAAAAAACCCCCATACTTTAGCAAAAATGGAGTGACCTTAAACTATATAAACAGATTATTTTCTAATACTCAACATATGAGATTGAATCACTTAAAGTTACATTCTATGAGGCACAGGATTAATAAAATTTACTCTTGTTTTTGGTTAAACCTGACAAAAATGAACTGAAGTTAACCTTTGAAAGAATGAAGAGATCTACATGATTTTCAATTGCGAATACTTATGTTACATCTACTCTGCAAAACAGATATATATATGATATAAACTATAAATATATCATATATTGCATACATTACGTATATATTGCAAACATATACCAATGTTTAAAAAATTTAAAATACAGAGAGTCATGAAAAAATAATGTGTTATTACATAAACATGCAAATAAGATTAGCATGTTTCTAGAGACTATTCTCTTAGGGAAAAAAATGTATAAGCCAGTGTATTACAGCTATAGTTTATTTAATTCCTTGAACACTGAAAAAAGTTTCATTGACATTGAGTATGAAACAATGGCTATGTAGTGTAACTGAAAAATCATGATTTATTGTTTAGGAGCATTTAAAGATCTTACCTGATGGTGGGTTTTTTTTGTTTTAATGAGAATAAGGTGACTATATTATTCACATTTAGTTAGTAAAAGTTGCTTCACTTAGAAATTTCTGATCTTTCAGGGGTATGTAAAAAGGCTATACTCGTGGTAATATTAAAAAGGCACACTACCTATGGAGCATTTCTAATGGAGGGAGGAAACAGTAGTAAAAAGAAAGAAAACAATTGTCACAATCAACAGAAAGCATCTCACAGTTGATGAGTCTGCCTGTTCACTCTCCAAACTAGTTGATTTATGATTGATTCCATGAGAAGTTTCCATGTAAAAACAGGGGCTATGGATAGTAGGGGAGGAGTGGAAGGGCAGTGCCAAATGGCTGCAAGCTAGTGGACGCATACTAGAAAAAGAGCTGTCATCCCCATAATTACTGATTGTGCTAATACACTCGATATGTGATATACTATAGAGGTGCCACTAAATACATTTGAGAATTAGCTGGGATTGTTGTACAATGAAACATTTTATCTCAAAGACATTTCACTGTCACACATGTTAATTGGATGCCAGTAGACTTTGGGATTCATCACAGTCCTGTTTTTAGTTGTTTTTAATTTTTTTAAATTAGCACATGTTTGCAGTTCACAACACTACATTTATTGTGGGGGACTGGTACATGTACATAATACATCTTAATTTTTCTTCTTCTTTTTTGCAATCCCCCTATCCCTCTGCTCCCTCCCCACAACATCAAACTTTTGGTTCCCTTCCTATTTGCAAAAGCCCACATTCTCATCATTTTTCCCATTCAGTTCTTTTTTTATCCCCTTTCCTTCCCTTCTCTCCTCACCCCTCCATCTCTTGTTCTCTCATCCATTTGAAAACTATCTCCTTACTTCCTATTAATCTATCTTCTATTTTGCTCTATTTCATTTATGTTTATATTTATTTCTTTTTTAAGAAATAAAAAGAAACAATGCAATATTTAAGTTTGTGTGTCTGATTTATTTCACTGGACATTATGGCTTCAAATTGCATCCATTTACTTGTGAATGCCTTATGTTTATCTTTCATGTACTAAATTTTGGGCCTTGCTAATTTGAGCTTCGTAGCTATCTTGTGTGGTAGGTTACTCTCCAGATAAGTCAATGTCACGTCTTATGACAGCCTAGCATAGGATTCCAAAATATCTCCTTCTTTATCCCAAAGAAAGACAGATACATGATACAATTTATTAATTGTTAAAGATGTAAAGATACAAAGACTATTTTTAG
The DNA here is from genome assembly GCA_004363535.1 of Dasyprocta punctata. Lineage (NCBI taxonomy): Eukaryota > Metazoa > Chordata > Mammalia > Rodentia > Dasyproctidae > Dasyprocta > Dasyprocta punctata. The sequence goes on along the minus strand of RJWM01035130.1, from coordinate 17,124 downwards.
ATTGTTCACATATTTTGTATTTGAGGATATATCACTATCATATGTTCATGTTCAAACGCAGCACGATTTGAAGAGAATTCAGTAACTCATATATATGTGCTGTATTGTCATATGCCATTGTCATTTTTAACTTTCTGAAGGATACTTTAGGCCAGGCGTGGTGGTTCATGCCTTTAATCTCAGCACTCAAGAGGCTGAGGTAGGAGGAATATTGTGAGTTCGAGGCCAACTTGGACTACAATGCGAGCGCAAATCCTGCCTGAGCTACATAGTGCGACCCTGCCTTGAAAAACTAGAGCTGGGAGGTTGGCTCAGTGGCTTAAGTGTCTGTCTGGCAGGCATGAGGTTGTGAGTTTGACCCCTGGTGCCACAAAAAAAAAAAAAAAAAAAGATACTTTAGAGTCACCTTATGTTTACATCTGTTATAACATACAAAATGGTCACTTTGAAGGTCAACATTTCCAATGAATTTTCAAATGGTTCAGAAACATATATATGTTTATAGATAATATGTTTTAATATGGTAAATACGTATTATTACATAGATCTTTCTTATTTTATTCTTAAATTTATGGAGGAGAAAATGTTACTTAGGCGTTGTCCTATATCAGTGGTGGCGAACCCAAATGGCAAGCCCAAACCCACTTATTTATCGCAAACTGCCAATACTGCAATTAAACCTGAATACAGTACTTAGTTTTAAAAAAAAACTGTTATCTGATTCTTGGCTGCTGGGACAGCTTGCCTCATCTGCCCACAGAGAGGGCTCTGCCTACCTGCTGTGCCATGTGAGCCTTAGGTCTGCTAGTACTGTGACCTATATCCTATATATCTCATGAAACTGGAAGTTCGTCAGGTCTAATAGTTTTAAAGGTCTCAGTAGGCATGCTATGAAAAAAAATCAATTTTTGATTTGTAAACAGTTACTGGATTTCAATTTTTACAATAAATGAAGTGTTCTTTATATATAATTATGTTTTGTATAATTTTAAGTCATTTTTAAAATATCAAAAGCAATAGTTTGTCAACAATGTAGCTTTTTAAATTATGGCAAATATGAGTGTTTCATAAGCATTTTTATTATTGGTAGAGATTTTAATTTAAAATAATTCATGTTTACTTCCATAATTTCACGATCTTTTATGACCTGATGATATATGTTATGCTTATGAAGTCTTTTTCCAATGTATGAATATACAGCTACTAATCAGTATAGTTTTCCATCTTATGTTTTCATAATTGTATATTTAATATTATTGAAATTTTGTACTAGGTTCAACGTGAAAAAATCAATTTATTATTTCAAAATGTATAACCTATCTCCCGAGCATTTTATTCCCTAATTCATTCATTTTAATAATTTTAGTTGCTACCTAAAATATATATCTAGAGTGAGATGTAATTTATCATGTTTTGACACATAATATTCATCATGAAAACAACATCCAGATGAATTGTAAGCATTTTAGCTAATCTGTCTCCTCTACTGGATGAAATTGCTCTTTATCTTTGCTGTTTTTCAAGCTTCATTTCCTACTAACATAAAGAGTTATTATTTCTAGTGTGTCCTGCTTAGATATCAATAGAAGCCAAAGTATTGCTTCAATTTTGGAAAATTATGAAACTTTATATTAGTAAATATTGATTCTTAAATATGTTTCTTTTTCTTCCTCTAACAATGTCATTTGTTAGATAACAACATTACTGATGTGGCCCACATGATATCAAAGTTAGTGTATATTTCTCTTTACTTATTCTTTTCATGATACATTCTGAGATATTTGCTGAAGTTCTTTCTGTTGTAATCCTGTATTCTTTATAACCACTATTTTAACACACTTTAATAAAGATTTAAATTGACTATCAGATCTTTCTCTATCTTTTCTTTTTCCACACACACAGACAAAAACCTTTTAAAATTTTGTGCTGTTTTTTGCTTTTTGTTTGTTTTCAATCCTTAGCATTAAACCCAGGGTCTTGTGCATGTTTCACAAGTGCACTGCCGCTGAGCTATACACGCAACCTCATAATACACTGCATAAATAATTTGCATTTTTATTTAATATCCTAATACACAAAATCAAATATCACTATCGTTGTAGGTTACTTTTAATTTTGTACTTTACCTCTTTTTATTTACAAGGGCTTACATTTAAAATTGTATTATTTATCAAAAAGAGGAAAGAAAAAACCTCAGATTCATGCAATAAGAAATGAATAGGGTGAATTCACTACAGACCCTTGGTTGTTAAGGTTCTAATTACATCTTCAGTTCCATTAACTGAAACTGAATTATTCAGCACTTTTACATCTTATTGATTCAGCTTTGGTAATTCATTGGTTTCTAAGAATCTGTCCATTTCTTCTGTGTTATTGAATCTATATGAGTAAAGGTTTTCAAAGTAGGTGTTGATGATCTTCTGTATTTCCACAGGGTCTGTAGTGAATTCACCTATTCATTTCTTATTGCATGAATCTGAGTTTTTTTCTTTCCTCTTTTTGATAAGATTGGCTAAGGGTTTATCAATTTTATTTTTTTTCAATTAACCAACTCTTCAATTCATTTATTCTTTGTATTGTTTTCTTAGTTTCAGTTGCATTAATTTCTGGTCTGATCCTGATAATTTCCTCCCTCCTTTGGGCTTTGGACTTGACTTGCTCTTCTTTCTCTAGAAGTTTGAGGTGCATCATTAGGTTGTTTATGTGTGTTCTTTTCATTTTTCTGATGTGAGAGTTTAGTGCTATAAATTTCCCTCTGAGGACTGCTTTCATTGTGTGCCACAGGTTCCAGTGATTTGTATTTGCATTCTTGTTTGATTGTAGATAATGTTTAATTTCTTCTTTAATTTCTTCTGTGACCCATTAGTTATTTAGGATAGAATTACATAATTTCCATGTGTTTATGGGTTCTTGTGGGTTTTTTGTCATTAATTTCCAATTTTATTGCACTATGGTCAGATAATATGCATAGAATTACTTCATTTCCTTTGCATTTACTTAAGCATGTTTTTTGGACCAGTATATGATCTGTTTTAGAGAATGACCCATGTGCAGCTGAGAAGAATGTGTATTCTGATGTTGATGGGTGGAACACTCGGTACACATACTAGGTCAATTTGTTCACAAGTTTGACTCAGGTCTGTTATTTCTTTGCTGACTTTTTGTTTGGTTGAGCTGTCTCTCTGTGACAGTGGTGTGTTAAGGTCCCCTGTTATAACTGTATTATTGTTTACTTTGTTTTTCATGTCTATCAAGATTTGTCTTACATAATTGGGTGCTCCCTTATTTGGTGCATATATATTTATGATTATAATCTATTCCTTTTGAAGTTTTCCCCTAACAAGTATGTAGTGACCTTCTTTATCTCTTTTGATCATTCTCGGTTTGTAGTTCACATTGTCTGCAAGCATAATAGCTACCCCTGAGTTTTTCTGGGTTTCTGTTACATGGGGTATTATTTTCCATCCTTTGATTTTTAGTCTGTGAGTTTCCTTTTGAGTGAAATGTGTTTCTTGTACACAACATATTGCTGAATTTTGTTTCTTAACCCACTCTGCCAGTCTGTTTCTTTTTCTTGGTGAGTTGAGACCATTTATATTGATTGATACAACTGATATGTACTGACTCATCCCTATCATGATATCTTTCTCTTGTTGGTTTTCTACATTTTTTGTGTAATTGTTTGCCCTGCTTAGTGGTTTCCTTTTGCTGTTATTCTTAGGATCATAGTTATCTTTGTCTCTTTCTAGAGTGTCTTTCAGTACTCTTTGTAGTGTTGGTTTGGTGGCCATAAATTTCTTCAGTTGTTCTTTGTCATGGAAGTATTTTATTTCTCCATCAATTTTTAAAGATAGTGTTTCAGGATATATCAATCTGAGTTGAAAATTGTTTTCTTTCAGGATTTGAAATACTTCACTCCAAGCTCTTCTTGACTTAAAGGTTTGTGTTGAGAAGTCTGCTGTGATTCTGTTAGGCTTTCCTTCATAGGTGATCTGTTTCTTTTCTCTGACAGCTTTTAGTATTTTGTTCTTGTGCTGTATTTCTGATACCCTAATTATTATATGTCTGGGTGGAGATTTATTATGGTTATGGTTAATTGGGGTTCTGCATGCCTCACTTACCTGTATATCAGATTCTCCTCCCATGTTCAGGAAATTTTCTGCTATTATTTCTGCAGATAGTCTTCACAGGTCATTCATATTGACCCCTGCTTTTTCATTGATGCCTATTAATCTCATGTTCTTTCTGTTTGCACCATATTGCAGCTGTTGCATTGTTGTTTCCTGGTTCCTTATTAATTTTAAGAGATCTTTTCTTTCATGGTCATAAGGTTCCATGCTGTCTTCAAGGTCTGAGACTCTATCTTTAGCTTCATTCAAGCAGTTTTGCCAACTTCCCATGGAATTTTTCATTTCCTGAATTTCCCTTTGAATCATTCTATTTGTTTCATGCATTCTATTTGTGTCTTATATTGTTCACAGCTTCCATCATTTTCTTATGTTCTTCTTTTTTTTATATTGATCTTCTTTAGATACACACAAAATTTCTTTCATAAGGATTGTCATTTTTTTTAGCTGAGAGATTATTTCTGATTTGAGTTTTTCTATAGCTTCATGGAGTTGTTTCTTTACTTCATTTGCTATCATTTCAGAAAGTTCAGTTGTATGACTCCCACTCTCTTCCATTTCAGGGTCTCTTGGGTTTGTTCTCAGTGGGTTGGGGGATTGAGACTGCCCCTTGGCCTTTCATTTTATCATTTTTTTCTGAGAACTGTGTGACTGGTCAGGCAGCCTCCCAATGGATTGCACTGGAACACTGTGCTGGGTAGAACTTCAATCCTCCAATATCCCGATGGCTAGCCAGGGCACACCCCCAGATTATGGTGCTGGATCCTTGTGTTCTGTGGTCTGTGAGGCTGGCCATGTGTTCCCCTGATACACTTTTTTTGGGTTGCTTTTGGATGCTGGGCTGGAGAAAGTTTGTATCCTTCCTGTAGCTGACACGGTCACACCCCTGGAGCTTGTTGCCAGAGCCTAGAACCTGGCTGTGTAGTGGTCAGAACACCCACAACCCAGGTGGCTAGCAGAGATGCACCCCTGTGGTGTGCCACTGAACCTTCAACCTGGCTGGGTGAAGTTCAGAATCTCAGGGACCCAGACCACTGGGTGGAGCGCACCATGGAGTGTGGAACCACCAGAACCTTGCATCTGACTGCGAGGTGTTCAGAGCATCTGGATTGTGGGGCAAGCCCAGGTGTGACACCAGTGTATAGTGCCTGGCCCTTATTCCTCTAAATTCTAAATTTGTATGTCCAAGAGTTTATTAATTTTTAAGTTAAATTACTGAAAAATATATTTTTAGCCACATTACGCCTATACCCTCCATGTAATAGCTATCTTTGATTCTCCATCTGTTTGCTGTATCTGCCACCTTCCTTTTGTCAATGATCTTTTATCTTTTTCTTTTCATGATACAGAGATTGTTTTAAAACCATCTTTTGCAAAAACAATTTTATTTACTCAAGGGTATGCTTTCTGCATTTTCCATGGCTTACATTTTCAGTATTGGTTCTGGCCATCCTCATTTCTTCTTATTATGAAGACTTTGCACTTATGATTTACAGTGATTTTGTTTTAACTTTCATAACAATTCTAAACTGGCAAAGATTATTTTTTCATTTTATTCCTGAAGGAAATTGTGCAGAAATTGTTTATCTATTATTATGGTATTGCTACTGATGCCTGTTACTGTACTAATTTTGGATGCTTAACCACTTTTTAATTCAGACAGTGCTACATAAATTTTTATCTATAAATACTAGTGTATGTTAGTTTGTGCTGGGTCAGCTTGTTTAATCCAAGAACTATATTTCATAAAATTTCCTTCCTTGTATGGATCTGGATTGAATTTGGTCAACATAGTAATTTGCATGAGATGATATTGGGAATTTGCAAATGAAACATGCTCTGAAATGTCTCATCTCCTTCATGGCGTATAGTCAGATAAGATGGTTAACAGAGGTGTGCAGTAGCTTCCTTTTTCATTTTTCTTTTTTTTTTTTACCTGTCCTCCACTTTACATGCATTTCTTGCCAAATGCACTTGCTGTTCTGACCTTCAGTGTTCCTCTGCCCACTATCATTTACTTATCTGTAGATCTACAGAAGCAGAATCGACAATGTGAAAATAACCTCAAATATGTCCAGGAAATGCTTGTTTACAAGACCAATTCAGTGATCGAACTTGCTTGACAGTTTGGGGTGAAAAGTGGTGATTTGTTTTCTATTTTACCACAACTTCAGGACTTTTAACTTCTCAAGTTCCTCTCAGATATATATGAATTCTAATTCTGTTAATAAATCCCTTATTCTTAAAATTATAATGCTTCCACTTCAATCACTATTCCTTGTCCAACACAAAGCAAAATTTTATTTACCATAATTTAAATGATTATCCTGATAAGTGTTTGAATTTTATCCTTGTAACATGGATATAAAATACCCTCTTGTATCTGACTGTGCCCCTGTGGGTAAGTAGATACTTGTGATAGTGAATAATCACAACCTTGAAATTATATTTCAGGTTTTTTCCATAAATAACACTTTTTTTCCCCCCTGGAAATCAATCTTTTTGGTTGAAAGTGGGTCTTCTTCAATTTGTTTTCCTTAGTTTGTGCTTACTGGACACTTCAATAGTACAGTGAGTTATTACAGTGCTTCTTCATTATATGAATGTGTATGAAAGTCAAATTGGGAACCAACTAAAAGCAGAAATTCAGAGTCCAGAGTTTAAGATTCTGATGCTTTAGACTGATTCCATAAACTGTACACTCAGTTTGCTTTTAAATGTCATCAGTTTTCAATGAAAACTTGAACAGAATTGATGCAATAAGTAATATGATTATTTTTAAATTTATTATTACAATCTGAACCAGAAGAGGTGGGCTTTCCACTCTGAGTTACAAACCTATCATGAAAGCACAAAAATACATGAGGCAAAAGCTAAAAATAGAAAGAAAAATTCGCTATTACAGTTCACAACACCCTTCTTTCAGTAATGATGGGTGAAGTAGACAGAAAATCAGTGAAAATGTAGTTTGCCTGAACAACACTATCAATCAACTTGTCTTCCTTGACAGTTACTGAGTATTATACAAGAAGAGATTTTGTAAAAGTACACATGATTTTCAGGCTCACATGGAACAGTCACAAAGGAAGACCACATCCTACACCATAAAATGCATTTTATCTAGTAAAAGAATGGAAATTAAACAATGTATGCTTTCAGATCATAAAAGGAATAATTTAGAAGTCTATAGTAGAAAGATTGCTGGAATATCAAAATCTATTTTTGCAGTAAGTGACTTTATAAAATGCTATTTACTATCTCTAAATATTATACTAATTTGCATAAATGAAAAAGACCTGAAGGACATGTTAACTTAGTTCAAAAGTTAAAACGACATTACAATTTATCAAAATATGTTGGAGATAGTAAAATGAATGACTAGCAGGAAATATGTAGTATGAAATACCTTCATTAAGATCTGAAATCAAAACTCTATACTTCCATAAAGCTAACCATCATGAATAAATTAATCTTAAAGCAAAGAGAATAAAAGAAATAATAAAATAAAGGAAAAGCAAATAATTGAACACAGAAAAACTATAGACTCAATGAACAAAAGTGGTTTCTTGAAGAAATAAATTAAATTGATTAACTAATACTTAGGCTAACCAAGAAAAACAATGAAAAAATGGGAATTGACCCATGTCAGAAATAAAAAAGATTCACTGACTGCTATAATAAGAACACTATAAAAGTAATATAAATATGTGCAAACCTACTTCAAATTCAGTAACATAGATAACATGAATAAATTCCTTTAAAAGCACAATTTACTAAATTCACTCTAAAAGATTATTGGACAATAAGACAAATACCATGGGATAACATAAAGATTAGAAGATTTGATTAGAGTTATGATGATTTTCAAATATTTTTAATGAAAGTAACATATGTGACAATATTAAAAATTTGATTCAGTTGACTTGGTTTTCTCAGTGCTTACTTCCTGATTTACTAATGACTATTATTAATTTGAAATACTAAGAGGAGATTATTTCACATATTAGTGTAATGAACTTAGTGTGCTTATAATTTTCTTTATGCTTGTTTACGACAAGATGTTCACTATTGCTATGTGTTGCTATTGTTTGGCAGACAATTTATCATGCATCTTGTACAAAACATGTTCCTTAATTTTAAGAAATCCATCTTTGATTGATGTTCTTCAGAATGTTTTTTAATAATTCGACAATAAAATGTCAGAATAATCCAACAATAAAATGTCAGAACTACTAAATGTGAAATTCATAAAAACCAATACTATATGTATTAAAACCTATTGTTTGACCTATAAATATGTGTGTATTAACTAACTCTTTCACAGAGGTTGAAATACTATCTTTTGTAATATTTATCACAGTTCTAAAAGAGGGCATAATCATTTAGAAATGAGAAAATGGGTTCAAAATAATTTAGGCAACGTTACCAAGACTACCTACATGTAGGTTGAAAATGTAATATCAGAATTTATTTCTATATAACTTTCTAGAAGAAACTTTTTCCACTGTGTTGTTTTGCCATTTTTTAAAGAATTCTATTGACCAAAGAATTTTTGTTTTATTCTCCTTATATGGTCGGTTATGAATTAGTAAAAAAAAATCTTTTAAGCAAAATATTTTATAAGAGCTTAAAGCCAACAATCATTTTACATAATTGTCTGATTTTATTTTTAGCTCAATACTCCAAAATTTTGCACATAAATTGTATTATATGTGACAATATATATTAGGGCATATTTTTTAAAGTTTTTAAAAGTTTTAATAGTTTTAAATAGCAGTTGAATCTAATTTTATAAATGGAGATCTAGGAAAAGATTATATATTTACAACGGTTTTGAATTTTTATAAATTCAAAATTTCTGTTTCCAACTGCATATAAGTATGATGGGTAAATATTAATCCAGAGGGAGAAAGGTTGTGTTATTTCTTCTCCTTTCTAAAATTACTGTGGAGAAGCACTGTTTCCTTCTTTCTATGGAATTGTGTTGACAAATAAAAGCCACTGGCCACAAAGCTCTTGAACATTTACAATGTGGCTAGTCTGAATGGAAAAATGATGACTATAAAATATACAGCAAATTCTTAATACATATGGAAATGAAATTTCATTAATGATTTTCACACTGGTCACATGTTGAAATAATATTTCAAGTAGATCGATTCAAACTAAATACATTATCAAAATTCATTTTCTTTCTTCCTTCCTACTTTTTTACATTTTAAATACTAGAAATTTCAAACTGAATTTATAACTCATATATACAGTATACTGGTCTTTTGTATTGTTCTAATGCATTCACTTACACATGCACAAACACATACACCCAACCTGACCATATTATAAAATATTTATGTATATGATGCCCTCAGTATAGCATTTTCATCAGTTACACATATCTGCATTTATTTAAAAGAATGCATTATTTCATTTGCATAGTTGAATCTTAAATCATCCGTGCTGCATCTGATATACTTTGTTTAATTTCCTGTAGAAAGTTAAGATGAATTTGCATATATATGAATGTATTTCTTCATGGACACAGATTAGGCATGAATATAAGTCAAGTGTTGGTATGTTTTGAAGGATCAGCCATTTCTCTGGTCACTTTTGAATTTAAAGCAATATGATTAGACATAAAACAAAAATACATTTATGCTAACGAAACAGTGAATTAGTTAAAGTTATTTAGTGTACTATATTTAACAAAGAAAATACATTTTAAGCCATATTACACACTATCATTTTTAATTTGAATATTCTTAGCATAAAATATAAATTGAATGATACATTTTCTAAAGCAACAATCATGAAAGTAACCACAGAAAAACACCAATTTATTTTGTAGTGATTATACTTTCACTTGAAGTAAATCATGTGCCTATTTTCATGCTTATTAACATTTCTCTGTTTTATTCTTGCATGTTAAGCAATGAACATTAATATTATTTACTGTTTTCATTGAAATACATTTTTATGAAGTTATAAAGTAATCTAGATTTAAATGTGACCAAGAAATATTGCAGAAATGTCTTTAATCCACTATATATTTTATTTGTATACTCTGTCCTGTATAATGTAAACATTCCTTGTGTGAAATTGGTCTATAAAAACAACACATTTTAAGTACTTTTTTGTCTCCTTTGCCTTCCATTTCTTCCTTTTCCATCCATCTCTTGATCCTCTTAATTTTTTTTATTTTTACAAGCTTTTATTTTTATTTTATAAGAACCTTCTTTCTGGAATTTCACAATACTACTAAATATTGTCATTGTCATTTCTACCCAACTTTTCACAAAAATCCACAAATTATTCAATTATTATAAATACCGATCTGATATTGTCAAATATTAACATGTATTCCATAACTGTTTGAGGCATGCTCCTGTGAGACACTGAAGAAACATGACCAACTGCAAACATCTTTCTGATAAATCAAATGCAATTTGTGAAAACCAAGTAGGTGTGAGTACTCATCACTTTTTTGCCTTATAAACAAATGAAAGTAAACCTCAGATAATAGAAAAACATATTTCTATATTTAAAAATACTTTTTCTACCTGCATCGTGTAAGTAAATAAAACTTGAGATAACAAGTATCTACTCAAGTAAAAAATACCAAGAATTTATTTGACAATTTATTATTGTTGCTAGATAAATAAAAACATGCATGTATATTCAATGTAGTTTGTCTAGATTTAAAGTGGAATTATGTTCCATTTTTCTATGGCCCTAGTCTCTTTACTGATTTGAAAGAAATCTTATTTTTTTCTAAAACTAGCTGTAGAAAATTCCTAATACAAGAAAATTTCCACTGGGTTATGTAGTGTTATGGAGAGTCCCTGGGATACAATTGATTTTATGTATATACTGAATTTATTTAAACCAAAGCTTCTATAAATTATTTTGCCAAAATAATATTTATAGAAGTCATGTAGGTTTATATGTATACAATAGCTTTATTTTTGTTTTCAGATTTTCTTATATAAAGTCAAATTGGTATTTCCTCTTTCTTATCTGCCTAACTAAATCTTTCTTTTCAAGTATGAGTTCAAATTTCCTCTCCAGGATTTTTCTTAAGTCTCAGAGTGTGACTGGAAACTTTTAGAGGTTTTAGAGAACTTTTGGAAGAATCCATGGCAAAAATATTGTTTCTGTAATAATACAAAGATGTTACTGGCAATTTAGTCTCAGTTCATTGCAAAGGGAGAGTGACTCATTTAGAGGCTGGTAGAAACGTGAAAACTGAGCACTCTCACTAATAGAAAACGTGTTCATATATTCCTGCATTTGAAGCTTTTCTCATTTTTAATCTCTAAAACAGCTATATGAAAATATATAATTTTATAAATAACTTTTTGCAGAGTTAGATTTTTAATGTAAAGTTTCCTGGTTTCAAAACATTTCAAAAGTTCTCATCCAAATTTTTAATCCTATATTAAATGCTGTTCTATTATGTGAAGCATGCTTTAATGATTTCCTCTGACTCTCCTTCTCCCAGCACCTTTAGAGTATGGTTTGCTTGGACTCAGCTTCATCTTCCATTTATGAAACATTTACTGCAGCACAGTAACTGCTTTCTCAGTCTGTGTCATAAATGCTTATTTTCATTTCCTCGCAGCAGGGCAAAAACGTAATATTTCATCACAATCAGTATCTGAACATCACTGAAAAACAGGCAACTGGACAAACTCAAAATTAGAAATGCTATGCAGACAAAGCTCTGAGAAAAAACAAAATAATCAAACTAGAAAGTAGGTCAGTAGGTTATTATTATTGAGCTCTGCCCTGTGTCCATCTTTAGCTGTCACTGTGACTCCTTAGGGTTTCGCACTTTCTCCATGAGGAGAAATGAAACCCCCAGCAAAGTATTTTGGTGGAGATAAAACATAGACTGGTATTTGGTGTTTATCAGTGCCTAGATGGTATAGGCTAAATGACTGATTGTAATAAAATACATAAATACCATTGAGAAGTCAATGTACAAGTATTACCAACTGCAAATTAAACTGTTTTTATACATTTTAGGATACAATGCAAGATGTATGAAATAGTGAAATGATGTGTGTGTGTGTGTGTGTTTGCATTGACACGTATCGGGCAGTTAATACGGCCAGATAATACATTCAGCTCTGCTCATTGTATTCCTTAGTCTTTATTTTAAACCTTTAAAGGGGACACTATCATTAAAATGAGAGATCAAGGTTTATCTTGAGAATTATGAATTTCTCTAACTCTCTTGTTGGACTTTCCTCTAGGAATACCGGTATCTCTGTCTGTCAGTGACATGATTGCTGGATCAAACACAAAAATTTTCAGTACATGGATTAAAATGAGTGATTTTACTCTTTTATTCTGTGTATCTGGTATACATATTAATATGTACGCCACATTAAAAATAAAAAAGAACTGTAAACTACCTATTATGATTACTGATTTATTCTGGGTATTAGTTCTAATTGTATGAACAACTAACACAGATTACCTTACATCAAATGTGAAATTTGAATGATTAATAAGTTTTCTGATACCCAATTTATCTGTATTTTCAAAGGAAAAAGGTAATAATATTAGACATTAAAATATTGCATATTTTCCCTAATTTCTTCCACAGCCAGTTTTTCTTGAGTCATGATCCAGCATACTAGCAAAATCTCATATTCAATTTTACAATTTTTAAGAATGCTGCATAACTTTTCTAGTCAGAATAGAATCATTAATTTAAATGGATACCATGTGTCCATTACCTGTGTATCTACTTTTAAAACCTTTCTGGCTTTTGTGAGGACTCTAATAGCTCTCTTTAGTCATATGAAAAATACTGATATTGATTATTTATTGCTTAACTGTATGACTGCTAGTTCAGATAAAACACAACATCTATTCTCACATGATGTGTTAGCTTAATGTAGACTAAATCAACAAAGGAGAACACTAAATCTTTCAGCCCAAAAGTTATTTTTTACTTTAGAAATGAATGAAATTGTATTTTGGGGTTATTCATCTATCTTTTTTCAAATAAAATCAAGTATTCTTGTCTAGCAATTAAATATGTTGCATTAATAAAGTTCATGGTTCCACCATCAAACTCAATCATGGTCATGGAATTCACTACAGAAAACAATAATCTATCCTTTATTTTCAAAGAGCTATGATAGATAAGTAAAGAAACTGTACCAGAAAGTTTTATCTACAAATACATATTCCAATCATGAACAACTGGACAAGACATAAAAAGCATTGCCATGTTTTTAAAATCTCATTTCAAACAAATGAATTGAAAATGACCCAAGAGAAGAACATCATATCATAAAATGAACAAACTAGTATGAATAGCCACAAACTTTGATATTATTAAAGATAATACGATTCCTTTTTAGAGTGCTGTTATTTAAAAGTGAATCTGTTTTATTTAGTAAAATGAATGTTTCTTTAGTATTTTTTTAAAAATTCAATTTGCTACTCATATTGATCTCATTTACTGGCTGCCCCTAAAACCACATGAATAAATGCCAGAGGATTTGAAACTAAATTGCATCATTTGGCACAGTGCACATAGTTCAAAGAAGTTCTTTTCAAATCCATTCCCTGGTTCCTTGAGGTTCTTTCCCATTTTGATACTTTGCAACTTCAGTGCTTTCTGATAGCTGACTCCTTTTGCATCAATTTTATATCTCAAAGATTATGTATTACCTCATATTAGCCCAATATCTTTCACACTCCATTTCTATTTGTATCACTCTCATGTTCTCTCCTGCACATTATTCTCTCCCACAAATCAAAGTCAACCCTTTACTATTCAGCTTGTCCTTCCTTCCATCTTTCAGAGCTGCCTTCTTCAGTCGATTGAACAGAGGGAATAGATTTCTACCAATTCTCTTACTCCGAAACTACCATAGCCATACCTACAAAGAACTCTATAAAATGAAGTCAGTAAATAATATTCACATATTTATTCACATATTCAGATATTTATTACTAAAATATTCAAATGAATTTATGAACTACAACCTGCAGGATTTGGTTTCTGTACTATTGTTTGTCACTTAGTACATACCAGTTCTTCCCTTGACTCTAAGTCATTTGGGTCACAAAAAGATTAGGTGAACATACTTGATTCAAGTGAAATTAGTCACTTTCATTGATACAAGTAAGTATATCCTTTTTACATAGTTATACATATACAATTGAAGAGAAGTCATAGTAGCTCTACTATAACTCTCTTGTTTTAGTTTAGTCTATCCTACCTTGCCTCCACCAGTTAGATATCAAATATCTGCTTGAATATTTCCATGGAAAACTTCCTTCAATAGTCTATTTTAGAAAACTCAAATCCATTAAACATTTTATGATCATCTAAGAACCTACAACATCTATAGTTAAAAGACAACCTCAGCTTTTTCATCAACCCACTCCTTTACACCCCCAAAAAGAAAATTAATACAATTTGATAATGAAGTCTCCCAATAGTTCATCAGTAATTTTATTGTACATTTCTGTAAATGGAGAATAGGGTCACCATGAATTCAAGTGGAGAATTTCACTCTGGGTAAGCTCAAGAGTGAAAAAAATAGAATAATGTTAAAAGAATATCTAGTTACTTGTTTATTTGTCTGTCTATCTGTTTGTTGTATTTTGAGACAGGGTTTAGCTATGTAATTCAGGCTTGAACTCACCATATAGCCCAGGATGACCTCAGACTCCTGACTATTTTCCTACCTCAGCCTCCCAAGTGCTAGGACTACAGGCATGCAACAAAATGCCTGGCTAAAGAGGATGCCTAGTTACTGTTTGAAAATTGTAGGGCTCGGATGTAGCTCCGTGGTAGAGCACTTTCCTGACATGCATGAGGCACATGGTTCAACCCCCAGCACCACAAAAATATAAATAAAACAAACATTAATTTGAATATTACCATCCAGTGTGAGAGTATAAAGTGGTGGTGAGATGGTGGATGTTCTGCTAGGCTACAAGTGTACTGGGATAGGAAGACAGAATCATCACTCTCTGTAACCTGTTTGTTATCATATGAGAATATACTCCAAAGGAACTCTTTAAAAAGCATTTGTGTCAGAAAGAATACAGTTCAAAAATAATGCACTCTCACTAAAAGAATACTAGCTGGTATAAAGAGTCTTCTCTGATCCAAACCTGAGGGGATACTAGCATAAAAATAATAGTGAAAGCTCTGGAATACAGATCACTGAAAAAAAAAAGTGGTATTGATGACAATAGAAAAAAAAAGAATAGAGAAAGAGGAAAGTGCTTTAGAAACAAATGCCAACTAATTTAAAGGAGTGATAGAACTAGGAAAAAACCATCACTTTGAAACCTTACTAAAAATGTAAATGAATCTTTAAACCCTGTTATGAGATTATTAGGGAACATGTTCTCAAAGAGTCATCCCACAGACCACTTCCTAACTAAAAAGGGAAAACGTTTATTTCCAAAGAAGAATCATCATCTTAAATTAGTGTCACCAGTGGCAGATCAGTCTAACGTTATTTGTCTCCTGATGGAATGTAATAAGAAATACACAAAAGCATCTATGTGGTGTTTTTGCCAAGGCAGTAAATCAGAATTCAACAATGAAAAGAACAATGGAAAAGGCAGATAAGGCTCATTGTACAAGGCAACTTGGCTTAAAAAAAAAACAGTTACATGAAAAGTATATGATAGATCCCAGAGTATAAAATGAATACCCACAAATTCATACTTATGCAAATAAATAATTGAGTAAAATAAATGCATGAGTTAAAACATGAGACAAATTTTCAGTGGAGAATTACAAATAATTTGCACTGGGGATTGAACTCACAACCTCGCGCCTGTCAGACAGGTGCTTAAGTCACTGAGCCAAACTCCTGGCCCTGGTTTTTTTGAGGCAGGGTCACACTGTGTAGCTCAGGCTGGGCTTGTGCTCGAGTTGTAGCCCAAGCCGGCCTCGAACTCACAATGCTCCTCCTACCCAGCCTCCCGAGTGCTGGGAGTAAAGGCGTGCACCACCACGCCTGGCTGCAAATAATTTATGTAAGCACACTGTCTTAAAGATGTGAAGATGGTATGATAAATCCCTACTTTTTACTGTGAATGTCATAGAGTAACTTCTTTCCACAGAGCAGAGTAGTAAAATGATGAAAAAGTTATTGTTTGGGGAAAACGCCTGTTGAATACTCCTTCAGTCTGATAGCCAAAGTCAAGTCAAAAGTGATATCCATGTTAATATTATGGCCTATTATGGTGTGAATGTCCCACACTCACAAAATTCAGAAGTTGAAACTTTAAGACCTAGTAACTCAAAATGTGGTTTTAGTGGGACACAGAGTCTTCACAGGAATAATTAAATGAGCAAAGGGACCTCATCCAATCTAAATGGTGTCTCCATAAGG
Source organism: Dasyprocta punctata (assembly GCA_004363535.1). Classification (NCBI taxonomy): domain Eukaryota; kingdom Metazoa; phylum Chordata; class Mammalia; order Rodentia; family Dasyproctidae; genus Dasyprocta; species Dasyprocta punctata. The sequence continues at coordinate 611 of RJWM01035130.1, read as the reverse complement.
AGAAAAATCTGGACACACAAAGAAACATCTGTTTGTACATACAATGATTGTGTAAAAACAAAAAGAAAGACAGATGCAGGCATGCTGAGAAGAGAAGCATCAGGATGAAATCAATCCTGCTGATATCTTCATCTTGAACTTCTAGCCTCCAAAGATGTATGAAAACAAATCCCTATTGTTTACGACAACTGTCTACAATATCTGTTATGACAAGTGTAGCAAACTCGTACAAAATTCATTCCATGGTGTTAAGAAGATGGCATTTTTGCATTTGGGTTCTTCCTTCGAGAAACTCAAGGCCACAGTCAAATTATAGCAAAATCCTAAAATAGTGCAAAAGGGAAATTCTACAATATATCTGACCCATAATCCTTGCAATTCTCAAGGTCCTCACACAAAGAAAATCTAAAAAATTTCTACAGACAGCTAAGAGAAGCCTAAGAAAATGTGATAACTCAGTGATAACCTGGACAGAATTTTTGGAGAAAAGACAGAAATCTAAATAATTTATAGGCATCAGTTATAATTTGTAATAAATGTACTGTATTTACGTAGCATGTCAAAAATATGGAAACCAAGGCTTGTGGCTTATAGGAACTCTGTACTGTCTA
>RJWM01035129.1:0-19188 GCA_004363535.1 Dasyprocta punctata | reverse complement strand
GTGGATGAGGACACAGTGTTATGATTTTATGAGCCTGCCTTTCCATTGGATGGCACTTGGCAGCAGCATTCAGCATTATTGTTTTTAAATCACACTTATAAAGACACTCAGGAAAGAGGACTTCCAGAACTGCTGCAGAAAGTGGCAAGAACAATGGGATAAATATGTTTGAAGTGGGGGGAATGTTTTGAGGGAGATTCATGGCAATATGTGCTGTATCATAATAAATTTTTCAACATTCACCATATATTTCAATCACACCTCATATATTATACGATATATTCATATATATTCACAGTCTTTGAAGTGAACTTTAATTGTAAACCTCTGCATCTCTACAAAGAGTCTTCAAAGTCAAAAGAAAAGTGATTCAAACTTAGGGAGTCTGGCCTTTTTTTTCTTGTCCCACTTTTTGATTCTCAGCTGTGCAGAATGATAAGGAAAGCATGTTTTCTAAAAAGGCATTTCAAAGGGTATCACATAAGGTTCTTTTCAAAGGATGTTCCTGAATCACTGACCTGCCCGAGACTAAGTCCAAGCTTAGGGCAGGTCACACTCGAGGTGGCCTGAAGATGCTGGCCTTGTTGACATGGCTGAGAGGGGGCACACTGCAGCCTTGTCATCTCAGCAGGCGGGGTTCTCGGGGCCTGCTTGCCGCAGACGCCTAGCCAGTTTGGGGTACACGGAACAGAAGCCAGCCTGGCACTTCTTTTCCCAGAATGTCAGCATTGGTGAAAGATTCGGTTTCCTGAAAATCCAGGCTCTCTCTTGGAACAAACAGATTTCCAAAGAGTGTAAGGAGGGGCCACCCAGCATCCAAAACTGTGGCTCTCAGCATCCTGGAGTCAGCACCTAGCACAGGGCAGTGAGAGTGGGGCCAGACCTCCTGTAAGAGCCTTCCAAGTTGTTTCCTCTCTTCAACTCTTTTATGGTCATCCAACTCCATCCCAAAATGCCTTACGTGGACCCCAAAGGCTTTGTCTTTTCATGGGCCCCGAAATCCAAGGGAGGAAATGTGGCCACAGAACTGTACAAGTTAAATCATTTCTCAAAGGAAGGCAGCCCCCTCACTGGTAGTTAAGAATGCGAAAGTCTAGATACTTGTGATCCTCTTTTTAAAAAGTTCTAATAACAATGTAATGAAAATAGCAAATGATAATTACAAGCAAGACATCCTATTGTTTCCCCCTTTGGTTCCTAGCCACGTGAATTTTTTATTATTGACTTAATTTTCTGTTGGGAGAAAAAAATAGGTATCTAGATGAAAAGTACTTTGAAAACATTTATTAGATGCCTTAAAGTCAAGTATCCTTTGATATTACAATTCCACATCAAGAAATTTAACCTAAGGAAACAATTAAAAGTGAAAAGCAAAGATTTAAACAGAAAAATGTTTACAGCAGTGAAAGATGAAAATAACCTGAGTTTGATTCCTAGTACCAAAAAAAAAAAAAAAAAAAAAAAAAAAAAAAAAAAAAAAAAAAAAAAAAAAAAAAAAAAAAAAAAAAAAAAAAAAAAAAAAAAAAAAAAAAAAAAAAAAAAAAAAAAAAAAAAAAAAAAAAAAAAAAAAAAAAAAAAAAAAAAAAAAAAGGAAAAAAGAAAAGAAAATAACCTAAATGCAGAATTAGGGTATAAAATGAATCCTTATGAAGTAATGGCATATAACTACCAAAAAACCATATTAATTAATAAAAAATACAATAAGGGCATTTATATTGTATTTGTAAAGAAAAAAGGCAGGGTCAAAAGTACAAGCAGAATTGTAGAAGGAAAAACTCTCAAGTGTTAGAAAGGTTTTCCCTGTAAATTAGAGTTTAGAGATAATAATTAAGTCTGCATTTCTGTCCGCAGTTGTAATTTTTAACAATGAGTACTTACTACTTGGCTGATAAGAGCTGCAGTTGTTAGACTAAGTACCCCAATGATAACACAGATAGGGTTCCATGTTCTGCCTTTGTCACTTGTGTGAAGTCCTGTAAATGGCAGAGGACTTTCCTCTGAGGCTTAGAAGCCTAAAATACCTCCTTCACAAAATAGGTCAGGTGAGGTGCAGAGAAACCACATGCACTTGGCAGAGCCTCAAGCCCTACAGAGAGCAGATGTCCCATCCTTCCTGAATTTCCCAGCAATGCCCTCCGTCACTCTTATGCAGGGTGAGAGGCACCTTGAGATGTTACTGCACACTCTTCTGCTCCCCATGGCTCTCAAGGAACCCAAGAGGCCTGGGCAGCACTCCACAGCCTCAGCTGGGGAATGGACATCCACACCTCAACACAGGGCCTACCATCTGCATGTGGCAGCTCAGGTCTCCTGGAAGCAAGAGTTTCAGATGACATTCTGTGATATGCTAGCAGGTGTTACGGCCCACAGTGACCTTGCCCAGCTCCCCAGCTTTGGGACCATTAGTAGAAAAGAAGTCAAAAACTCTCCTAGAAAGCTGCCCATCCTGCCTGTCTTTCAAAGCACACAGAATTTCTTTCTGTCAGAAGTTAGGGTTAATTGTCTCCTAAGACAGTCATATAAAGATGTGTTTAACCAAGACCGAAAGGTTTCTACACTGCTGCAAAAGGTGATAATCAACAGACTTCAGTGTCACATACAGTACAGGTCTTCTCCTTGAAGAATCCTGATCAGAGGGCAGGCTCCAGTCCTCCAGAGAGGAATCAGAGCCAGCTGTGCTTAAGGCCCCTCCGACCTCAGGAATCTCAGGCAAGTGCTGCTGGTAGCAACAGGGCTTTGTCACAGATTCTGAGAGTTGTAGACAACAACTACAATGACAAAAATCCAAAGACTGCAAGGTTTACTGAAGAACTTCCTGCCATAGTGGGAGTCTGAAATAGAGTGTTCTCATTTATCTTCCCACAGTAACCACTCTAGCAACTCAAGTGGTGGTCTCGGTCCCTGCCTCAACCTCCCCAACTGAAGCTAAACTGTGCACCCCCTCCTCCAACTTTCCTTCCCGTCACCACTCCGTTGTGAGATGCTTGCACCAAGTTATGTTTTTGTAGAAAACCAGCAGCTGCTGCTAAAGAACAGCAGAATCCATCCATTCTCAAGGATGAATTTCCCAGAACTATCTCTGTGTTCCCTCTGGATGCAGGAGGACATCATAGTTCCTGAAGCAGCAGCACTAGACAGGAAATCCTGCCACAGTCACATTCCCCGGAGTGCCACTGCTCACAGGTACCCCTGCCCACCCTGCTAAGCAGTCAACCACGCACTTCCCATGTCTCCTCATAACTGTACATTGTTTGTTGAAGTAGTGATTATACAACACTGCTTTGATACCACACTGGGGACGACTACTGATTTTCCCTGCCCAATCTTGGTCCTTGAAATCACACCTCATTATCCAATTCACTTTTCCAGGCAAGACGTTTAAACTCTTGCAATTGCAAAATCTCATCTGAGCCCTCTTTGCTTTGCACTCTTCACTGTTCTGAATGCTTGAGTGGCACTATCCAAAATTAGCTTTGGCCCTCTAGGTTGTGAACATTTAACAGCTTGTGAAATCTGGGTGTGAGTTTTAGAACCCACACTTCTTGTCTTGTTAATTAATCAGTCTTTTTACAAGTGATTTCCTTATCTGTAAACGATATCTAGTCACTTAAACAAAGAAACAACAAAGGAGTTACAATTCCTGCAAAGGTATACACCTCAAAAATGTTCAAAAAGTGGCAGTAAATTCAGGGCAAGCAACCCCATTCAGCTCAAAGCTGTTTTAGAACTTAGAGCGAGAAATACTAAAAGTCACCAGCTGGTGTTTTCTCCAGGTAACCAAGTCAATGAGGCCAAAAGAGCACTCATGCTGCTGCCCTTCAGCTTTCTGCAAGCTCATTGGTTTTAAGTATTAAGACCATAAAAATAATAGGTACTAAGGTAGAGGCTAAACATAGAGAATTATACTCACTCTTTTCCTCAAGGATCTGAGTTAGATGTTACTTTCAATGCGTTTAAAATTAAAATTGTCTCCACTCACACAGCTAGCTAGTAAAATGTAATCCTTGAGATTTGGACCAGAGTTGTACAACTACAGGGCAGGGTTTGTTTTTGCTTTTGTTTTATGAGACAGGGTTTCACTAAGCAGTTCAGGCTGGCCTTGAACTCACTATGTAGCCAAGGCTGGCCTCAAACTCAAGGAGCTCTTTTTGCCTAGCTGCCCTAGTGCTGGGATTGGGCATGTGCCACCATGCCCAGCAGGTCAAGGTTTCTTACCAGAGGCACTGTTGACCTTTGGATAACTCTCAGGGAGTTTTCCTTCGCACTGTGGGATGTTTAGTAGCCCCCATGCCTCTGCTCACTAGATACCAGCAGCATTCCCTAGGTGTGACAACCAAAAATGAGATCTCTAGACATTGTTAAATATCAGGAAAGGCTGGAGCATAGGTGGAAGTTGGTTCCAACTGAGAACCTCTGCACTAGGACCAGGGATGCAACTCCACATTTCCCTTCTTAAAATCTGTTAAGTAATCTTCCCTCTCCTTGGTGGACTTCTAAAGTATTGTTTGTTTGTTTTGAGATAGGCTCTCACTATGCAGTCTAGGCAGGCCCAAGTTGGCCTCAAACTCACAGGTACTCTCCTGCCTCAGCCTCCCAAGTGTTTGGGCTCCCCACCCCGCAATTTTATTGAAAGAGCTACAATAACAACACATGTTCATTGTAGTAGATGAATGTATACATAGTAACTACACATATCTATATATACAGGAACAACAAAAAGGCGCAGTTAGTCTTTTCTATGCTGCTCTCTCTGCTTCTTTGCAGTTGGATGACAAAGTACCCTTAGCAAATGGATTCATTTTCCTGTGGCTCCTCTCCTCTACCTACTACTGAGCCACCTGGAGACCTCTGCCTCTTCTCTACTAGAGTTTACTGGAAAGAATGCATTGAATGATAGGTGTCTGGGATGCAGGTGCAGTAGGGCCCTTACCATGGGATTGTAACCTGCCAGGCCTAGCTCATTGGCCTCTATAGGGATGAGTGCTCTACAAAGCTGACTGCTTTGCCTGGGAACCTTAGCTAGAAGAGCCCAACCTTGCCTCTGGGCCTGATAATGGCCTGACCAGATTTTGATGGCTTATCCTGTTTCTCCCATGTCACATAGGAGTTTGCATTGTCAGCCATAATTTGCTGAGGGTAACACTCCCTAGGCACCTGGTCAGGTAACTGTGAATCTCACACCCTGCCCCCTCCAGACAGGAGAGGTCTCTTGGGAAAAAGGAGGCTTCCTTCTTAAAGGATACATACCCTGATGCTGCAACAGGGCTCAGGAGGCATTGTATCTCCTCCTAGGTTGCGGGGCATTTGGGGGACAGAATGCATTTGGAGGGGAGTTGAGAATTTCTGCTCTGGAAAGGAGGGGGGCTCTGGCTGAACAGAAAATACTGTAGCCCTTCTTGAGGACTGGAGAGCAGCCTCTCACCTCTGAAGCAGATTTACCTGCTTGGAAAAGCACCAGTTATAAGTAGCCAGATAGTAACACTTGCACCTTAAAAAATAAGTTGTTTTGTTTTGTTTTGTTTTTTAGAAAATTTCCCTCAGAGGGAGGAAGAAGGTTCTGCCTGCCCTAATCAAGAAGGGCCGTCAGTGTGCCTTAGTCAGACTTTGGGATTGAGGCCACTTTGTGTAGAGTCACAAAGTCTTAGGTTGGAAGAGACTCGGTAAGTCACTTACCCCACACCTATCCGGTCTACCCATAGTACCCAGTTCAGAGGCCCTGACTCACTGAATGTCGGTCAAAAATCACATGCCGGAATGAACGAAGGAACGGTGAGGTGGTTCCCGCTCAGCCCTTGCAGAGCCGAGGTATTACGCGCTCGCGCCAGCGCTCACCTTGTGCTGCTTCCAGGCTGCGCCCAGCGGCTTCACCTCGTGCTGGGCGTGCCGGCCGTCCTCCAGGCACACGTAGCACACCGGGCTCCGGCAGCTGGCGCAGTACATGCTGTAGTTCTCCAACTCGTGCTCGGGGCATGTGGGGAACTTGCGTGCTGCGCCCCCGCTCGCGCCCCCAGGGCTCTTACAGCCGCCGCCTGCGCCGGTGGCCACAGGGGCCGGCTCGGGGGGCGCGGGCGGCGGTGGTGGCTGCACCAGGCGGTGCTTGGCGAAGGGGCCCCGGGACGGATGGCACTTGAGCTGGCAGGCGGCGCAGTAGAGCACGTCGCACTGCTCGCAGAGCGCTGCCGCGGGCTCTGGCGGGGTGCGGTCGCACAGCTGGCAGACGGCCACCGCCGCGGCCGCAGACGCCCCCGGCGCCGCCCCGCGGCCCTGCTGGAAGCGCTGCACGATGGCCTCCAGCAGCCGGTTGCGCTGGAAGCCGCGCAGGCCGCGGTGGTCCAGGGAAGCGCTGCGGTGGCATTGCGGGCAAGTGATGGAACTGGAAGAGCATGCGGCCAGAGACGAGCAGGCGGCGCCCCGGGCCGCGGCCGCCGAAGAGCCTGGGGGTGCGGGTACCGTGGGCAGCACGCGGACCCCGTTGGGAGACTTGAGGCTCGGTGTGTAGGAGCCGTAGCCGCTGTCCGTCTCGCTGTGCAGGCTCAGCTTGTCGGCGTGGTCCCCGCCGCCTGCAGCCGCGCCCCCCGCCGCGCCCCCGGAGGCCCCCGCGCCTCCAGAGGCCACAGGGTCCGAGTCTGGGCCCCGGGGCAGCAGGAGCGGCGGAGGCAGGTGCTGCTCGCCGTCTGGGGTCTGCACCGCGATGGTGCGCGCGCACGGCAGGCAGACATTGTGCGAGCAGGGCAGGATGATCGGCTCGCGGAACAGGGCGCCGCACACCGGGCACTTCAGCTCCTCCTCCATCGCCGCGGTCCGAGCCGCCTGGAGCCGAGGAGCAGCGCTCGCGACTCTGGAGGCCGGCGGAGGCGGGCCGGCGGTGTCGGCGCCTCGGGGCGGGGAACCGGGGGCATTCCCCGTGCGCCTGCCGCAAGCCGCCTCTCGGGGTCCTGCAACCGCCTCCGCGACGACTAGGGCTGGCGAAGGGCGCGTGCTCACCTCCTGAGATCTCGGGGCTCGCGCGGCGCCGGGGCTGGGTCCTCTCAGCTGCTGCTTCTGTCCTCGCCCCGCCCCGTCCGGAGCGGGACGCTGCTGCCCAGCACCACGAGGCGGCGGACAGCGCCCCCGCGTGCGCCCAGCAACAGCTCAGCTAGGGACCGGCCCGTGCGCCCTGCAGTGACCTCGTCCCGGTCGCGGCGCTGCTCCTGCGGCGCCCCTGACCTTGGCCGCACGACGCTGCAGCGGGGAGCGGGGGGCGGGAGCCGCCGGCTCGGGGACCCCCTCCCTGCCCGTGCCGCGCGCCCGGAGTTGTAATTTCCAGCTCAGAGAGGAATGGGGCGGGGAGGCGTCCGCGCAGCGAATAGGGGCTCGCCTCCTGCTGCCAGGGACGAGGGGTGATCCCGAGGATTTCGCGGGGAGGGTCTTGCTTAATAACTGCGCACCGCGCGGTGTGGATGGAGAGGGGTGGAGACCCTGCCCCGCCCGGGTCTGCCGTCACGTCTCTAGCTTGCTCCCGCCCTCCCCACTCGCTTCATAAAGGCTAAAACGTGGCCCTAAATGGCCAGAGATGGATGGGCTGCACGGCGGAGCAGTCGCCTCCTAAATCTATGATAAAGCAAAAACAAAAAAACAAAAAACCCCTGCAAGTCACAAAATGTCGGACAGCCTGGAGCCAAAGGGCGAGATTTTATTATGAATTGAACCGCAGGCCATTTTGTCCCTGCGTTTCCACCCGGGGGTGCTCCGCCGGGTGAGGGTGGGTCGGAGTCTGCACTCGGGGCGGGGACCCGGCGGGGGAGGGGTGGACGCGCGCCTGGCGACCCGCGAGCACGCGCGCAGGGCCCCGGCGGGGAGCTGCGAGCAGGTGTGCGCTTATGAATGGAGGCCACCTCGCCCCGCCGCGCCCCCAGCAGCCATCTGTCTGCGGCGGGGCTCCTCCCTCGCCGCACGAGGTGGTGCGGGAGCGCGGGCAAAGGCTCGCAGCGCAGCGGCTCGGTGCCACACATGTTCGGGATCGTGGGTTTAAGACTGATACGCCTGCGGAATTCGCGCCTTCCTGCTCCTTGGTCTCTGTGCTCCAGACAAAGAGGAAACCTGGCGCCCACGCGGCAGGCGCCGGGCCGAGCGTGCTCTGGTGCGGGATCCTGCAGCCCTGCCTGGCCCGTGGGAGGGAGGCCACCATGGAGGGGCGCGATCACGTCCTCCAGTGACACACAGTACCTTGGGGTTAGGAACCCTCCCGCCCCCCACCCGGCATTCTGCCCCCAGAAGCTTGCTGATACTTCCCTTGCCTAGCACCCTGATCTGTCAGAGTAGTATTGTAATAACATGTGTGAGAACCAAATGTGATTATTGTAAATACAGACGGGCGCCCTACTTTCTGTGCAGCCTCGGCTCAGCTTCTCCCCGCGGAGCAGCTTGCTCCTGCAGTCTTCAGAATGAAGAGGGGGCCAACCTGACATCAGACAGAGACCACAGAGAGCTAAGAGGCCTGGTTCTCCTTCCTCCCCATGAGGGAGCAACAAATGCACCCAGTATCCCCAGGTGGGGTGGGAGGTGGCTCCTGTCCGAATCGCCCTTCCATAACTGAGACGCAAGAGTTGAGTATTGCTTGCAACGCTCTCACGAGCCCTGGAGAGGGTGGCTATGGAACCCACGGGTCGTGTCAGGGATGCCATGCAGAGGCAAGCAATCGTAGAAGCGTGCCGCCCCTCCCCTCGTCACGGGAGCAGGTCTCACCGGCTCAGCCCTGCTTTCTGGTGACTGCAGTGGTCATAACCTCTACTGGGAACAGGTGACCCCTGACCCCCAGTCATCTTGTACCTGACACCTGTCTTGCTTTGCCATTTTCAAACCAAACTCCTTGGTTTGGGGGTGCATGGCTTCTAAGTCTTAGAAAGCTGTTCCTTGCCCCAGCTGAGCACAACTTCGTTTTCCTTGAGGAAGGTGCTCACCTAATACACCCGGATTCCACACCTATGCCTTCCTCACGTGCCTTCCAGCCACACCGCCCCAATTCCATGGCCTGAGTCAGCCTGGCCTTGTACTCTCCTGGAGCCCAGGCTATGCCCATCTGGAGCACTGGTGCTCCGCCATTGCTTTGCTGGAGTTATGGCAGCCAGTCTCATGCTTCTCCATACTTACCACCAATTGTCAAAATCCTCTTTCTGTCCCATATGTATAGAAAAGTCACCTTATGTCTCTGAACCTCAGTGTTTCCCTATTACAAAATCTAGGGGTAGAATTCATTGAATTTTAAGTTGCCTTCTGGTTCTAGATCTCTGTATATTAGTAGTTGTTAAGAGGGGTATACCCCACTTATTAAAAAATTACTTGCATAAAGAAATTTAATTTCAGCGTAGGATGACATTTCCACTTTTCCGAGTTACCTGTACATTATTAAAGGCTGGTCTGAGCAGCTGGTGAGGCAAGTAATAATGTTTGCATTGTAAATCTTAACAGCATGAAATTATATTCTCCTATGTAATCTTATTTAATCCTAACAACCCAGGAAATAGGCATCACACTTCCCCAAGTTTGAAATGTGCGTATCTTACATTTTAATGTTGCTGAGATCAAGAACTATGCTACAACTGCCCCACACTTCTCTCCTCACCTTTACATGGCATATTTCTTGGTGAATTAATGGTGTTTCATACAATCACTTGGGGTCCTGGAAAGAGTAAGTGTGATTATTTGTAATTAACAGTCCACAACCCACTGCCATCAAGGCAGAGAAAGGCACCTGAGTGAGCCACTTTGGATAATGATCTTCAGGGTGAGTTTCACCCCTAATGCCTCAGAAACGCTCAAGAGATGGACTCACGTTACCTCCACCAAAAAAAGTACAGACATGTTAAATAATTTACTCCGGCAAACTTAGCATGTTAGAAATAAAACAGTCATCTGCAACGACTGCAGAACCCTTTGAATTTCAAGTTGAAATAGAATAGAAGTTAAGTCTTTATTGGCTAAAAATAGAACTGAAATCTGAAGTACAAGAATTTCTAGACAAATTCTAAATAAAAGATTTTGATGTTTTTCTTTCAGTACAGCTTGTTTATTTTTTGCAGTGCAGGAGGATTCAGGGAAATGAATAGAGATCTGCAGCCTGGGAAACACATAATCTGGAGTAGTCTGCCTTTGACTCAAAGAAAGTGACCGCATCCAACCCGTGTATCTTCGGGGCAAAATTAATGAGGAACAATCATCACTGGACCCACAAAGCATCCTCTCAGGAAGTACGATTGACTTCTTTTCCAGAAAATATTTTGTAAAATAATCTTAAAATCTAGCCACTTTTGCTTCAAATGCTTCAACTGGTGGTAAACAATCTTGTTTTAATATTTTGAGTATCCAACAACTACCTCCTTCTAATTCTGAGACCCAATTTCTCTGGATGCCAGTGACCTAGTCTTAGAAACCCTGCCTTTCCTTCTTTTGCAAGAAGAAGTCCGAAGAATCAAAGCACAGAGTAAAAAGATTTCAATTTTCAGGTTCTTTATGTGCCCAAGATATCTTTATAATGCAAAAAACAACAAACAAGCAAACAAAAAACTAATATTACTACCACAAAATGGATTTGGGCTCCATGCACTTCTACCTGGTTGTAATAATACTTTACATCTTCATGGCGCCCTCTCATTTCTCATATTTAATTTGATCCCCACAGCAAGATGGCCTGGCCTGGAGAATGGTGAGATTGGCAAGTTCTCACCAGCCAAACCAAAACAGCTTGACCCTAAATCTAGGCACAGCAGTTTAGCCCATGGGTGGGCACTTAACACGGCTAGGACAGCTAGAATCTTCCCATTCCAGAATGTGGGATTGGGGACCAGAAAAGGGACCTGGATGGGCCTCTAATGCAGAGATTAAGGACCTGCTGTGTTCTAGAAAAAGCAAAAAGAGCAGAAAGCAAAGAGTAAAGTAGAAATTTGGAGAAAAGAGGTGACTTCCTGAGGGTCTTCAAGGCTGGCATGTGTCTGAAACACCTCTCTCTGTCTCTCTCTCTCTGTGTCTCTGTCTCTGCCTCTGTCTCTCATATATATATATATATATATATATATACATATATATATATTTCCCTTTATTTCCTCCCCCCAAAAAGCCTAGCACATCAAGGGGTTCAGAAAAGATGAAATGGGTTGATTCACCTGCCTATGCGGACAGTTAAGGAGACCGCCTTATTTTGTTGGATACTTTAGTTACCTCTATCTGGACATTTCTGCTCATTCTGTTTCTCCTGGATTCTGACCTTGACTGTTGGTTGGTTTTGCCCTTTCCATTCTTGGATGTTGTTTTCTGCCCACAGTTTGGTCTTCGTGGTTGGTTAAGTGTCACCTCCCTTTTCTCTTCCCTGTCACTGACTCTAATGGACTGTGCCCTTCCCTCTGCTGGCTTCCTCTCTCTGACCACAGCAGGACCTGGCTCCACAATGTCTTTGCTCTCTCTGCTCAATATTTTCTCTGACAGGAAATCAATGGGATGTTGGGATGTACTTGGTAAGGCCCGTGAGTCCAGCTGCATCCCAGATTGGAAAAAAAGCACAAGCCCCCCAAGGTTTGTAAGCTGCAGTGCATTGTACAGTGGATGACAAGTGTTTGTTGGGAATGATGGCGATTGGAGCGAAAGTGGACTGCTGTGTGGAAGTGCTTCAAACTCCGATAGTTTAATTTCCTGCAGGGCTCTGCCACAGGGGAAGAGTGCATTGCCCATCTGGCAGACCATCTCCAACTTGGCAGAGTGCTGGTGGCCACACTCCACCACATCGCTATCCAAGTCGCCAGCCAAAAGTATGCCTTTATGACAGACGTCACTACTCACCTTCTCGTAGAAAGTTTGTGAACCTCGACCACATTTTTTTTTTACATTTTCATCTTTTCTTCCTCTTTTATGAAAAAAAATAAAATTTCATAATGAAACACCAAGGGAATAACAATAGTTAATACACTGGGTATTATTAGCTCCAAAGTAGTAACTCAAAAGACAAAAAGATTTGATTGTTCCCATTGGACTGATACCTACTTGAGGACTCCTCAGGTTTGGAAGGCACTGGATGAACCCCTGGGTTCTGGGCAGTGTGGTGGTGGGGAAGTGGGCTGGGAGCATGAGCCATCGGTATGAAATCTGGCTCCTCTGCTTACTAGCTGGGAAAACTGGCAAGATGCAGAGGCCCTCGGAGACCTGTTCCTTGGTCATAAAGTAGAGATAATAAAAGTATGCATCTCAAAGAGTCGAGACAACTCGATGAAATAACACAAGTAAAACATTTAGGAAAGGAGATGTGTGGAGGGCTCCTAGATACTATAGCCTTTCAGTCCTCCACCCCTTTGCCCCAAGACCTATGAAACGGTGACGGTCACAAGGCTGCTTCTCAGCAGGCATTTGTGACAGGAGGCTATTGGATTGGCTGGAGCTTCAAACTGTGGGGAGCACGGCCTTGGTGATGGGGGAGGATGGAAGACGGCAAAATCAAGCTGTTGAGGAGGGGTGCGGCGTCCAGGCAAAACACAGCCTCTGCTCAGTGCCTCAGGCAGCTCTCAATCAGAGATAAAGACAGCACAAGTAGAGAACTTTCTGAAAAAAAACCTGAGTTTAAAAGAAGAAAACAGAAACAGAGACTTGTAAGTATGCATATGCTATAGATTAAGGGTTGAGAGCATTGATTTTAAAGCTTTTAGTGAGAGAATACTAAATAAATTATGACCAACTAACAATTATGCATCTTTATATACATGTAACAGGATGTTTTTAAATATTAATTTAAGTAGTTTCAACAATCTCTTCAGTAGTTTTTTATTTTCAATAATTTTTCTTGATCTCAAGATCCTTTCTATTTAACCCATTGCAAAGGAAGAATGGTTATAGCAGAACCAGCAAGGAAGAGAGTCAAGTCTTGTCTTATGACTCTCAAATATTCTTTTATATAAAACACTATTTGAAAAATTAATTTTCTGCTTCTTTCTCTTCCTTTTCCTCCTCCCACTTTTTCTTCTCCCTTTTGGTACATGTCTGCAGTACATAATGATCATATTCCTCATGGGGAGTTGGTGCATGCATGTAACACATCAATTTTTTTTCCATCCCAGAAAAGTTAATTTTCAAAAAACTTGAGTTTTGAGCTGGACATGGTGGCATGTCCTATAATCCCAGCTACTTGGGAGACTTAGGCAGGAGGATCACAAGTTCAAGGCTAGCCTGGGCAAACCAGCATAAGTCTAGGCAGCTTGTCTCAAGATAGAAGGTAAGAAGGTCTGGGGACATAGCTCAATGGTACAATGCTTGCCTAGTGTGGGCAAGACCCTAGGTTCAATCCTTAGTATTGAAAAAAAAACATGAATTTTGAGTATTAAAACATTCTGAGCTCAAAATGACTCAGTGCATATAATTTATGTCATAAACAATAGTTTTGGGAGACTATAAGGTCACTGGTAAGAGACCACAAAGCCTCACTGGGAGAAGAAAAATGGAGACAGGAAACCTGAGAGACCAAGAGGAGACCTGGAGAGCTGAGATATCAGTGTGACCCAAGAGGGGCTCACGATCCCTGTTCTCACGCTGCCACTGTAGGAGGGGTATGAGATGACACACTCCCCCATGCAGGTCCAGAGGACTGGAAAATCCAGGGAATCAGAGCTTTGCTGTGTGGGAGAGCCTGCAAAGCCACAGGCTCCATGGAGGACCAGATGGACTGAGGACCGTGGGGCTGAACTGGCTGCACACTGTGCCCAGGCAGACAGGCCAAGACAGCCCAGCTGGGTGCTGCACACCTGCCCATGCTCCTGAATGTTTTCTTGTGTGGCTCAGACATGGCCCAGGAAACTGGCAAGCCTAAAGTGACCTTTTAGCTGGAATCTCCAAGAGCCGAATGACCAGAAGGCAGGCTGGAAACCAGCTGCATCTGCACATGCTAATGCGAGGATGGCAGTGATGGAGTCTGGGGACTGAGCGTGCCACACAGAAGGGAAAACCCCCAGAACGGAAGTCAGCCTGGGGAGGAGGGGCGGGAAAGCAGGGTCACCGGGCAATGACTGAAAGAACACTTGATTGAGTGGAAATAAATCTCCATTGTGCAGCAGGATAGCAGCTGGCAAAAGCTAAATTCACTCGTACAGATTTGTTCTCCTAAGTTTGTGGTATGCAATTCATGCCTGAGCCATATCTTCCACTATTTAATGATCACAACTGGCAAGCGGACTGTGAGCACCCATCCCACTGTACAAACATGACGGTAAGAGATGGGAGAATACACGGTTGCCTGGGAGTGCTGGGTCACTGAGGAACGGGCTGAAATATCACCCATGCCATTGATTGCACATCATCATTTTCATGAGTCCGACATGCTGATGAATGAGGCAGACACAAATCCATAGAACTCACAGGCTAAGAGGAGGGGGCAACAGCTTACATGTGGAGCAGAAATCTGGGGCATTCTTGCACCTTGAGATCTAAACATTTTTGGCACAGATTAGTGTTACACATTTCACAGAAATCCAAAGTCTTTTATAAAGTTTTGATGATCTCACAGGATGCTGAGAATCTAGATGTCACCTCTGCCTATGGCCACGTGCTACAGCAAAAGCCATTTCCATTCTGTACCCACATCTCAGACATGGTATCCAGCTCCCTCCAAGTGCCCACTCTCTTCTGTTTCTGACTCTGAGCAACTAGCATCATACAAAGGGCACTGGATCTGTGCTTTGTTAGTCTGGCTGAACATCTGCTCCCAGCAACCCGCCCTCTGAGTTCCTGTTCAGTCCAGAGACCAAAGCCTGGTGAAGCTATGACCCAGCACTTCTCCTCTCCTCCTTTGTCATTCCCTTGACATGTGAACAACTGGGCCAGCTTAGCAAAGAGTTTAGAAGAATATGAATCTAAGAACTGTGGATCTAAGATTATAAAAGTGCATGTAAGTGAAGCTGAAGGAGGTAAGAGTCAGAGAACTGAACAAGCTCCTAGACACTGCAAACTTTAGGGCAACCATTGAGAATAAAACCAAGCAAGTGGAATACCTATATCACTAGTGCAGGAAAAGCTGGGCACAGTGACACAGGCTGGCAATCCAACTTCTTGGGAGGCTGAGGCAGAAAGTTTGCAAGTTGCGGGCCATCCTGTGCAACTTAGCCAGATTCTGTTTCCAAGCAAAAGACAAAAGATCTGGGGTGTTTAGCTTAGCAGTGAAGTATTTGCCCAGCATAGGAGGGCCCAGTTAATTCACAGTACCACAAAAGCAAAACCATACAATCAACCAGACAAAAAAAGAAAGGAAAGAAGGAAGAGAGGGAGGGATGGTGAGAGGGAGAGAGGGGAAGAAAGAAGAAAGAAAGAAGGAAAGAAAGAAGAAAGAAAGATAGAAAGAAAGAAAGAAAGAAAAAGAAAAGGAGAAAGAGAGAATCATCACAAAAATTCTTAATTCAAAAGAAGACAAGAAAAGAGGAAAAAGGGTTAAAGAGAAAATTGGATAAATAAAACACAAACAGCAAGAAGTGATTTAATCGCAATTGTATTGTCAATGTAGGCATTCTGATTACTTCATTTAAAAGACAAAGATTTCCAAATCCAAAATAAGAAAACTACTTGAAATACAAAGTACACAAATAGATGAAAAGTAGAAGTTTGTGCAAAGATATATCATGTATGTCTTTTGTATACAATCAAAAGAAAACTAGAGGCACTAAATTCATCTATTTGATGTGTGTGTGTGTGTGTGTGTGTGTGGTTCTGGAACTTGAACCCAGAGCCTTCTCACTGAGCTATATTTCAGCCCTTCCTTATTTTTGGAACAGAGTCTTGCTAAGTCACTGTGTTACCCAGGCTGGACTTGAACTTGCAGTGCTCCTGACTCAGCCTCCCAGAAGGCTTGGGATTATAGGTGTGTGCCATCATACTTGCTTAAAAAAGTACATATGAAATTGGAAATATTATCAGAAATAAAGAGAAATATTGTAATGTCAGAAAAGAAAAACTTCAAGAAAATGTAACAGTCTTCAATGTATATGCAGTGTATTAATAGAACTTTAAAATACACATAAAGGGGCTGGGCATTTATGGCATAAATGCCTGCCTGGGAAGTGTGAGGTCATAAGTTCAATCCCCAGTACCAAAAAAAAACCAACCCCCTCCAAACCCCACCAAAACAACAACAACAGAAAAAAAACACATAAAGAAAAAAATGGAAAGAATTGAAAAACAAGTAAACAAGCCCAAATTATAGTTGGAAATTAAGTCTTTCTTTTAATTAACAAAACAAATAGGCAACAAATGACTAAGGATATAGAAAATCGAAGAACACCAGTTTGATCTAATTAATATAAAACTCTCCATCTAACATAAACAAAATACACAGTCTTTTCAAGTGTATACAAGACATTCACCCAAAATAGTCCATATTCTGGACCACAAAACAAATCTCGCTAAATTTAAAAGGATTCAAGTCAGACAAACTATGTTCTTTGACCACAATAAAATTAATTTAGAATTCAATGATAGAAAGATACCTGTAGTTTTGAGGGGATTTTTTATTTTTTGCTACCAGAGAACTAACTCACAAACTCATGCTTGCCAGGCAGGCACTTGTGTCATTGAGCTATATCCCCAGCCCAAGACACCGGTAAAGTATTCTAAAACTCTGGAAAGTGAATAATATGCTTTTTAAGAGGCTAGGGCTCAATCAAAATAGAAATTAGTAAGTATCTTGAATTGAATGGAAATAAGAATATGACATGTCAAAATTATGGGGTATAACTTAGAAAAGCAATGATTACAGGGATATTCACAGTACCATGGCTTTATTTGAAAAGAAGAAACATCTTAAAGCAATATTAAATCAAACTTAAATTTAAGATTATACCTTAAGAAACTAGAAATAAAGAAGCAAATTGAAAGCAGAAGAAAGGCAAGAATGAAGATCAAAGTAGCTATCAAAGAGATATAAAACTCAGCACTCGGGAGGCTGAGGTAGGCGGAGCGTTGTGAGTTCAAGGCCAGCTTGGGCTACAAGGCGAGTGCAAGGCCAGCCTGAGCTACATAGTGCGACCCTGCCTCAAAAAACTAGGGCTGGGAGTTTGGCTCAGTGGCTTAAGCATCTGTCTGGCAGGCGCAAGGCTGTGAGTTCGATCTCAGGTGCCACAAAAAAAAAAAAAAAAAAAAAAGAGAGAGAGATATATAAAACATAAAAATAATAGAGGATATCTGTAAATGCAAAAGACATTTCTTTGAGAAGATCAACAAGCTGGGCATAGTGATACACACCTGTGGGCCAGGACTCTGAGGAACTGAAGCAGAAGGATTGATCACAAGTTCAAACTCAGCCTGTCCATCTTAGCAATTTAGTGACACCCTGTCTCAAAATAAAAAATGAAAAAGGGTGAGCCACGTATGATGAGACATGCATGTAATACCAGCACTTGGGAGGTTAAGGCAGGAGATCAGCTTGGGCTACATAGTGAGATCATGTCTCAAAACAACAATGAATGAATGAATGAATGAATGGGCCAGGGATGTAGCTCAGTGAAAAAGCCTTAGGTTCAAGCCCTAGTCCCACAATACAAACACATACAAATTCAACAAAATTGGTAAAATGCAAACCCAATTGACCAGCAAAAGGGAGAAGACACCAATTACCAATTCATGAATTAGAGAGGGTACATTGATGTAGATCATTAGTCATTAAATAAGAGAGCATATAGACTACTAAAGCTAACTCAAGAAGAAACAAAGTGAATACTCCTTATTTATTAAATAAAATAAACTTAGAGTTAAATTCTCTTCCACATAAACCACTCCAGGCTCTGAGGCTTCACAAGTGAAGTTCACCAAAATTTTAAGAAATAATACGAATTTTACATAAATGTGTCCAATAAAGTAGAAGAAGAAGGAATACTTTCCAATCTGGTTTTATGAGGTCAGTATTATCCCAGTGCCAGGATAAGAGGGACCACTTACAAGAAAAGGGAGTTATAGACCTATGCCATTCACAACCACAGGAGTGAAGATCCTTGACAAAATTTTCACAACTCAAATCCTTCTGTAGGTAAAAAAACAAAAACAAAACAACAACAAAACACAAACAGTACTTTATAAGCAGGTGAGGGTTCTCTCCCTCAAATTTCTTTTTCCTTTCCATCTTTCCTTCCTTTCTTCTCAGTACTTGGGATTGAACTGAAGACCTTAAACATGCCAGGCAAGTGTTTTACCCATGAATTACATCTCCAACCATTTTTTAAAATTTTGATGCAGGGATTAATTATTCAATAAGATGCCCAAGCTAGGCTTCAATTTGTGGTCCTCTTTCCTCAGTCTCCTTAGAGTTCTGAAATTATAGACATATGCTACTGATCCAGGGGAGATAATAAAACTCCCGACCTGCTATATGTTAGATACACCAAGTTTGTGTTCTTCAAAATCAAAGAATGAATTCCAAGGATCAATGAAGGTTAAGATTAGGAAAAATTAAAAGAAAAAAAGATTAGGAAAAATTTATTGAGAGATAGCTCCTAAGAGACAGGAAAGAACCCTGAAGTGGGCTTCCAAGGAGCCCACTTCTCAAAGGAAGTTTTACAGAGCAATATCATGAGGTGGGTACAAAATCATGAGGTGCGTACAACGTGTATCAAAACTATGGTCAACCAAAAGATTAGAAATATAGCTGCTTTGGTGATATTGATCCAAAGGAGAAGCAGGTCATATAGCAAGTGTATATAGAAAGAATAAGTACCTTTTTACGAAGGGATGAATCAGGAGGTCCTGGTTACCCATGTGGGTTACTGATTTCTATCTAGACTTTATTGGATCAGGTGATATCAATGATAGCATAATCTTCAATTTATTGCTTATCCCTTGGGAGGTATGTAGACCAGGTCATTCCATCTTTGTCTTGAGTCCTGGCCTTCAACAGATGTGCCTCTGGCCACAGTTGTAATGTGTTGGCATCTTCTGCACTGACCCCCTTGAGGTCCTATCCCTGTCTGACTGCCTATAATATTTCTACCTAACTTAGCTGTCTATACTACTACCATCTCCAGCAACAAGCCTATTTCAACATTAGAAAATCAATCAATATAATTCATCCTATTGACACTTAAAAAAAAAGTACTGGGTCATTTCAATAGATGAAGAAATAGCATTTGATAAAACTAAAGATCTGTGATTGAAAAATGTTAGCCAGCTAGGCATACAGGCACATGTCTGTAACCCCCGAACTTT
>RJWM01035128.1:0-19176 GCA_004363535.1 Dasyprocta punctata | reverse complement strand
TCATTTCATTTTTTAGCTGAGAGAATATTTCTGATTTGATTTTCTCTATAGCTTCATCAAGCTGTTTCTTTATTGCATTTTCTATCATTTCAGAAAGTCCATTTGTGTGACTCCCACTGTCTTCCATTTCAGTGTCTCTTGGGTTTGTTCTTTGTGGGCTGGGGGACTGAGACTGCCTCTTGGTCTTTCGTTTTGTCATATTCTACTGGAATCTATGTAGCTCTGTGTCCTGCGCAGCTGGCCGGCCTTCCCCTGAGGTTTGCGCTGATTCTTGCGGCGTGCAGGATCGCGGGACCCAGTAGGCTGGGTCCCGTGTGCAGCAAGGAAGGGCGGCCTCCCGGGGCATGCAGGTGGAGCCTCCTCCTTAACTGGGTGGGGGCCAAGGCCTCCCGGTCCCAGGGAGCTATGCTGGGCACCGCGCGTGACACGGACCCGACCCTGGTTCTGTCCGCAAGCTCGGCCCAACAGCTATGCCTGCGGGGCAGGCCGAGGCAGGTCCCAGGCCTGCAGTGCCGGGAGCAACCCTGCTGGGCGGCGGGGTCTGCACAGGAGCTGTGGGATGGCACACGCTTGAGCCGAGCCACGCGGCTGAAGAATGGAGCTGCCGTGTGCTCTGCACTCTGGTTGGGGGGGGCCCAAGCTCTCCAGGCCCCTGCAGCTATGTTGCTCAGTTCCTGGTGAGCAGCTCTGGGGTCCTGGGCTGATTTGGGCTGGGCTGCGTACCTCTGTGTCCTGCGCGGCTGGCCGGCATTCCCCTGAGGTTCGCGCTGATTCTTGCGGCGTGCAGGATCGCGGGACCCAGTAGGCTGGGTCCTGTGCGCAGCAAGGAAGGACAGCCTCCCGGGGCGTGCAGGTGTAGCCTCCTCCTTAACTGGGTGGGGGCCAAGGCCTCCCAGTCCCAGGGAGCTATGCTGGGCACCGCGCGTGACGCGGACCCGACCCTGGTTCTGTCCGCAGCTCGGCCCAACAGCCAAAAATACTGAATTTTTAAATACTAAAATGAATAACATGCATGTCTGTAGAGATACAGAATTCTTTAGTTTTATCTCTGAGCTTACTATACATGGAATTGATGTTACTTCCCTTGCTTTTGATACTTATTTAATCAGTATGATTTATCTTGACACCTTTATATCCAGGCCTTTTCCTTGTGATAAAGTAAAAGAGAAACATTTTAGTGATCTAAGGCTCTGCTGAGAAATATGAGCACCACTTAATCCCTTGTGACTTCTGAGCACCTGAAATTACCTAGTCCAAAATAAGATGTGCTATGAGTATAAAATAGCAGATTCAGAGACTTGATATCTCAGTAAAATATTTGCCTTTTTTTTTTTTTTTTTTTTTTTTTTTTTTTTTTTTTTTTTTTTTTTTTTTGCAGCACTAGGGATTGAACTCACAACCTTGTGCCTCCAGACAGGTGCCTCAGTCACTGAGCCAAACTCCCAGCCCTGGTTTTTTTTGAGGCAGGGTCACACTATGTAGCTCAGGTCGGCCTTGCACTCACGTTGTAGCCCAAGCTGGCCTCGAACTCACAATGCTCCTCCTACCTCAGCCTCCTGAGTGCTGGGATTAAAGGCGTGCACCACCACGCCCGGCTAATATTTGCATTTTGATTACATGGTTGAAGTAAAATTTTGGATGTGCTGGGTTGGATATATCATTTAAATGAACTTTTCACTTTTTAAAAATATATGAGTATTAGGCTATTTTAAATTATACATATTGCTCAAAATAAATTTGTTTTCTTTTTTGCTGACAAATTTATTTCAGCTCAGTTATCTGCTTTTATGCTAGCTGTGAATTAGCAAATGTTTAGTTTTAATTCATTGTGTCTGAAAACTGCAATAATGCAAAATTGTTTTCCCGTATTTTGGAAACAAGGTTAAAAGGTCTATAGGACATTATGGTTGATTTCATTATTAAAATCCTCCACAACAAATATCTTCAGGAAATTGACTTTTGTAGATAATATCAGGCCAGGTGTGGTGGCGCACGCCTGTAATCCGAGCACTTAGGAGGCAGAGGCAGGAGGATCACTGTGAGTTCAAGGCCAGCTTGCACTACATAATGAGACCCTCCCTCAAAAAAAATAGATAATATCACAATTCATTTTTTAATTCGTAAGTTGGGTAATGTTTATTTTGTCTTCTGCAAGTAAATTATTTCTACAAGTTCCCAACTAGCATATTAATAAGATTGGACTAGAAAAAAGAGTTTATTTGAAAATAATTTTTGTGTCTTTTTACATTGTCTAAAACCTATATAAATTTTTTTGCCATGTTTTGGTTGAGAAATGTCTGCATAGGTAACAAACACATCCAGCTGACAATGCAGGGTTCCTATTTGGGGCAATGAAAACGCTCTATAATTCAATAGTGGAGATGGCTGCACAACTCAGTGAATGTACTGAAAAGTCACTGAATTGTATACTTCAAATAGGTAAACGCTAGGCGTGTGAAATGCACCTCAGTGGGGCTGCTGGAAAAGCCCTCCCTTTGCACCAGCACGTCATTTGCAGTGACAGAGTGACCAGCCCTTTGATGAAACTTAGGTGAGCAAACAGTGACCTGGCCTTTGACTTTTGCAGGAGCCCACAGGTCTAGTCGTAGAAGTAGGTAGGGGATGACGGGTCTACCTTTTGTGGGCATTTGGAGAGTGATTGAGTAGTTCATCTGAAGCTAATGGGACTGAAAGAGTCAGTGCTGTTTTTTCTGGTAATGCTGGAGAATGAACCCAGGGTCTCAGCTCTGAGCTACCTCCCCAGCCCCTTTTTATATTTTCAGTCAGGGTTTCACTGAGTCGCAGAGTTGCCCAGGCTTGGCTTAAATTTGGAATCCTCACACCTCAGCACCCCCAACCCCCAGAGTGCTAGAATCACTAGTGTGCCCTGCCACACCCAGCCTGACTGAAGATTTTATTTTTATTCAAGTTCTGATATAAAATGAATGTGATGCACTGGAAGGTATAGACTGAATCTGGCAGGTAAGTAGGCAAAGAAACAATATTTACATTGATCATTTGATGTTGAGGAATTTATCCTTTAATAGACTGGGGGTACAGTGGCTTTGGTTAGGCATTTTGTTTCTGTTGCCTCGGATCCATCTTGTAGTGTCATGCTCTCCGCATCACAAGGGTACGGACGGAAAGCTTCCCGGAGTACGTAAGCATGCGGATTTCTTCCTTTCCCATTTGCTGCCATCTGAAGTTAGTAACAGTTCCTGGCTAGTCATCAGGCATCCAGAAAGAAAGAAGGAGATTAAATGTGGTGCATCTTGTTTCCCGAAGCACCTTCCCTCCAAATCTTTTTGGTAGGCGTGCCAGCACCCCAAAGGAGCCTGGGCTCCAGATAACAAAAGCCTCACCCAGACACCTGCATAGTTGCTGCACTTATCTCAGCTTTGCCCAAGGCTGCCCCAGCAGCCTTCAGACTCAGGTTAGTGCACTTATTGGGGGCTCCCCCAGCCTGAAGAACAGGCTGGTTGTGCACTAGCCAGCTACAGCTGCTGTGGCAAGTCTCTCAGATGAGGGCCATTCTCGTTTGTGAAGACAAGTTTAGATTAGCACAGCATGAAGCAAAAAGGGTGAAAACACTAAAAAAACCCAGCTGTGCTAGGCAAGTGTGTTGCAGTGAATAGGAAACTCAGGTTACTTTGAAGTCAGTTTGAGATAGGAAGGGAATATACTATACTAGAAGTCAGTTGAAAGATTTGCTTGCTGATAGTCCTAGAAAGAATGTTGCGCTTGAGTAGTGCTCGACTGCTCATGGACTACATTGGAGGTCCCTTGGCGCTTAGCCCTGGGCCCAGCCTATACTGCAGGGTGGACGTGTAGTGAAGGCGACACCGTCTTTCCATTTCTGGGTATTTTAATTCAAGCCACAGCCACCTTTTATCTTAGGCAAACCATTGAACTGAGCATCTGTGTCCTCCTAATGTGAAATAAGGGAGAAGGGGAGAGACTGCATAATCTCACAAAGATGTTTCAAGCCTAATATTTTATGAATTATTCATTTATGCAGTGTTATTTTTCTAAAATATTTGAATCTGATTTTATGTGTTTCTAGAGTGTCTGCTGATAAAGGGGCTTCAGTGTGCAGGAGGAGGTAAGATGAGTTGTGTAATGAGAGGACCCGAAGGTGAGAGGGCTCCAACTTCCAGAGCTTCAGCTCATGAGGCCCCCTTTCCCTGCCTCTCTCCTCTCTCCCCTACTGCAGACCCTGCCAGCAGTCCTCTTCTGGGAAGACTCCCAACAGTGCAAGGATGAACTGAGGGGGAAGAAAGGAGAGGAGGAATAAGGGAAAGGGGGTAAGTACAGGACAGGGAATGTAAGACAGAAAGGCATGGGAAGGACACCTCTGCAGGCTGATTTCCTGTTATCTCTGACCTTGACATCTTAGAATCTCAGAGTCCTGTGCTTCTACCCAGCTTTTCAAGAGCTCTGGACAGAAGAGCTCCTGAACTTACTTTCTCTCTCCCTCCTCTGACCTTCCTGGACCCTTTCTTGAATCATTTCAAAGTACATCTGCTAGGTCAGGCTAGGAAGATAAGACTTAACCATCTTACAATATTGTTTGTACAGAAAACGAATTCTTTACTTTTTGTGGACCAACCTCTTAATACGATTAGTAAAGCTAAGACTTAGCTTGAACTGAAGTGTGGGTGGTTATAGACAGTTTCTTTCTCTTATCAACTCATATTTCTGTGCACTTCCCAAAAACTACTGTACTTTCCACAGCTGTTGGCCTCAACTGAGATGGTTCTACGTATGTCTCAAAACAAAGGCAGCAACAGCCAATGCAGCATGAGGACGATGGGCAGTGTGGTCAGCGTGTTAACTACTCACAGTCCATTTGAGCTACAGGCTGGAGAAAATGTCACAGAAAAAAACAAGATCTACTTGTAGTAGATAGTAGAGTAGGTGATGCCTAGAGACCAGAGGAATAGTCCCTGTGGGGCCCAGTGAGGGTAAATAGTAGGAATGAAAGTGAATCCTGAAATAATGGATGCATAGAGCAAAAGCAGGCTAGCATCCTTTACTGTGGCCTTAAGGGATCGATGAGAGGCACAAAGAAGTTTTCATCATGTATATCTAACATCTGCCTTTAAAAATGTTTGTTTATTTTTTTAAATTTTTATTTTAAAGGGAATAGAACAGAATAGTAAAATGAAACCAGACAATACAGTGAGAACCCAGTATTAGATTTCAAAAATAAATCAGTGGGGAATCCACCATAGTTACTATATTGCATATGGTTATCCTATAAATAGTTGCACAGCCTACTGGTTGCTGTGACTATTCCTGACCATGTGGTTCAAAAACCTTTGGAAATGGCTTGTGGGAAGGGTTTGGAAAAGTGCAGAGATGTCACCTACATGCATAGAGCTGGAACAGCTTAGGCTGTTCTGTATGGGAGATGCTGGTCCAGGTGGGGTCTCCCCTCTGCCTTGCGGGGCGCTCAGGTGGGGTCACCCCTCTGTGGTGCAGGGTGCTCAGTGGTTTAGGCTTGCAAAAGGAATCAAACAATACAAGCATTAGGTTGTTTCTTTACTTCAGTTGTTATCATCTCCGCTTGTGGTCTGCTGAATCAGCCAGTTGCTTACGGTGGCGGCGTGGTGGTGATGTTCGTATTCTTCTGCAGAGGGTAGCATGGCTTCCTTCCTGGTTCTCCCCCAGCCAGCACAGCCCCCGCTGGCTCACAGGGTGGGGGAAGTGGCGTCTGCTTTTAAAAATGTAAAACAAGTAAAGCAAAATGTTAACATTTGTTGAAATTCCTATACACTAGTGTAAGATTTGTTGATAACTGTACACAGGGGCTTATTCTGTTCTTTTCTATATGTTTGAAAAGCTTTTAATTATAAAAAGTAAAATAGTCTTAGAAATGAGCAGCACAGAGACAAAGGAAAGAACTTGGATAGTATACAGACTGGATGGTCAGCTTTTGAATAAGCATATGTTAAATGGCTGTCACTTCTTATGCCCTTGTCTCAAGGGTGACGTAGGTGGTGTGTTTTTATGCAGCCACAGGGCTGAGAGGTGCTGGCATGCTGGCACATGTCTACAACCTTAGCACTCAGACCAAGATGGGACGGTGGAGTTCTCTGCCACATGGGGCTACATAGTGAGACTGTCTCACAGCCTCGTAAGAGTGGATAAATGTCTAAGGCCACCCAGAATTAAAGATCCAGTGTAATAAAGAAATGTATGAAATCAATACCATCCAAACTACATGGTGCGACCCTGCCTCGAAAGAAATAGGACTGGGAGTTTGGCTCAGTGGCTTAAGTGCCTGTTTGGCAGGTGTGAGAGTGTGAGGTTGTGAGGTTGTGAGTTTGACTCCCGGTACCGACAAAAAATAAATACATAAAAAATTAAAAAGAAATCAATACCAGACCAAAGCTTCTCTATGTTTGGGCTTACCTTCTTTTAAGCATGCAGAATACTAACAGAATATTACATATCATTACCAGAAATTAATATTAATAAATGACCTTGTAGTCACTATCATCAAAGTAGCAAATTTATGAAAACCTTACAAGAAGTAAGGGTTTCTTATCCACCTAGTTTTCACATCCACATATCTCTGTGAAAAATGTATATTTTTCTGAGTGATTTTAATGCATATATTTACATTATTTAAAAGTACATTGTAAGAGCTTGGTGTGATGGCGCAGGCCTGTAATCCCAGCACTCAGGAGGCAGAGGCACGAAGCAGCAGCTCGCTACTTGGTAGTCCTTCCCTTCACTCCACACCTGCCCTGACTGTGCAGGCCCTGGGGGCTCACTGGCAAGCAGGGCACAGCTTCTGCCTCAGAGCTGAAGACTTTTCCAGATGAAGGGAAGACAAGTTTTGATCTGAAGGATGGCCAGGAACTTTGAAGTGGGATAGCAGGGCAGTACCGAAGGCAATCCCTGTGGCCAGTGGGATGAAACGGAGAAAGGTTACCTAGTACATCTGACACGCAGCTAGGAATGCTGCATGACGCAGGTACCTAGTGCCGAGGATGTGGAGAACCTCTCGGAAGGACTGAGACACACACAGATGGTGAGAATGTTGGGCGCCATGCAGAGGAATTTTTAAAAGGATTTGTCCTCAGGATGGTGAAGTGCTATTGTGAATGGGAGTAATGTGAGATTTGCATTCAGAAAGATTTCTTAGCTGCATTATGGAGTCAGGGTTAGTGGGAAACAAGCCTGAAGGTAGATGGAACAGTGTGTTGACATCTGTGGTAATTCAGATAAGACATGAGACCACATTAGACCGCAGCCATGATAGGAGGGATGGGAGGTTTGGGCAGATATTTCAGAGATTAAAGATAAAACCAGTAAGGTGAACCGATTGATAATCAGTTGTGGGGAGTAAGAGAAAGAGGGTTACATAGTGAGTAAAGGGCATTTCTTCCCAGCTCCTTATCAGTACTCAATAATAGATTCATGTTAGTGAAGTTTTTTCCAATGAGAATCAATAAAAGTAATTGAAGCATTAATTCTGTAAGTCAAGAATGCTGTCAAGGGCCAGGCATGGTGGAACAGGTCTGTAATCCTAGCACTCGGGAGGCTGAGGGAGGAGGGTTGCTGCGAGTTTGAGGCCAGCTTGGCCTACGTGGTGAGCTCAAGGCCAGCCTGAACTGTGTAGTGAGGCCTTGCCTCAAAAAAAACCCCAGAAAAACCCCACAAGAATGCCACTAAGGTGGCACACACGTGCAATCCCAGTATGCAGGAGGCTGACGTAGGAGGAATGAGAATTGAGGAGTTCAAGGCCAGTCTAGATGGTATAACCAGGCCCTGTCTTGGGGGAAGAACAACAAAATGGTGTTAACCATGCTTGCTGTCAGGCTTACTTTTTCCAAAAAGTGAGTATTTACTATTGAAATGACAGATTTACTGCTTTATTATATAACCTCACTCATCATTGCCATCTTCCTGGCTTACCCTAGATCACCTGTGGCTTGATTAAGCCATATATATTTATGTTCCAGAAACATAACAGCTAAAATCATTCTCTACAAGATGAAAACATTCAGCCATTTGTTACAGAGGACTTTGTACTTGAGAGATTTTTTTCTTTCTAGCTTGTTTTCCTCACTGTCTTACGAAGGGTCAGTCGTTACTTTGACTTGGCATCGTCCACTGACAGAAGAGAGCATCTGGGAGATGGATGAGAGTGTCAGTGTGAGGCCCTTTGGGTTTTAGCCTCTTGTGGTAGAGGTCTCCCTACCCCCTTGGGAACGTGGACTGGAGACAGGCTTGCCCAGGGTAGAGATGCAAACGTTGAAAAGTCACAAATAGGAATATGGTAGTAGTGCGAGTTGGTGGCAAGTAGAGAAAGAAAACATGAGCTGAGGCAGAGGTTGGTAGAGCACAGTAATGTATGGAAGGCAGAGGAGGAGTCAGCCTGGATTAGCGCCCCAGCAGGGCGGCCACCCAGATTCTAGGGTTGGGGAATTTGGGAAGGACACCCAGCCTTTCTAACCACAGTGTTCTTACACCGAGATTCATTTCCACCCAGGGGTCTCAGCAGCAGTCGTTGGACCGCACTTGCTGCAGGGAGCGCAGCTTCTACCGCTCTGACGGACAGTAGTGAAGCTTTGGGCAGGACCTGGCCGCACAGCAGGAAGTCACAAACAGAAAGCGGCGATTCCTTTAGGAAAATTTTTATGCAGCTGCTTCAGTTGCTCTGAGCATCACCTGGTCTTTTGCTGTCATTTTTTTTGTTTTTGTTTTTGTTTTTTGGAGGCGGAGTCATTTATAGATTCATTTCTCCTCCCTCCACCTCTTCTCCCTTCTTGTCTTCTCTGAGGGTTGAACTTGGGCACTGGGCCACATCCCTGGCCCCTTTTTATTTTGAGATGGAGTCTTGTTGAGTTGCCCAGACTGGGCTCAAATTTGAGGTTTCAGACCATTCAAAATAAAAACTTGTGAGAAATAGGAGACTTTTGTAGAAATTGTGTACTCACAGTTCTCCTGTATGCAGGGTGAATGGCGATTCATGAGAATTTTCAAAATGTGGGCAATACGAGGTAAAGTTCCTTTTATCGAGCTTAACCTACTTTGCAATTACATTTATATACAAAACTTATGTACAAAAGTTAATACAAAGAGTGAAACAAAAGTACTGAAAACTGTCATCGCCCCTGGAGGCTGAGAGTTGAAGGCTGTGCTAGAGGTAAGTTCAGAGACAGGAAGAGAGAAGTGGGGTCATAGCCCTGAGGCAGACGCTGAAGTTTTTTCCTCAGAAGGGAAAAGTACTTAAAAATACTGTTGTATAGGATTTTTAAATTTTTATTTATAAGCTGGTATTACCAGCTGTGCCCTATTTCTGAATACTAGGTAAGAAGTAAAAATTGCTTGACCTGTGAGGCCCCAAAAGCTTTCCTGCTCTCTTGTAATAATAAACTTCCCAGTCCCAAGCTCTTCATTTCTCATGCCTTTCTCCAGTCAGAGGGACAAAGGGACTGTAGAGAAAGGGCTGCTTTGCCTGGATGAAACAGTTTATGTTGCTGTAAAGTAAGCAAGTGCTCAAAAGCCAGACCAGGCCTGGGGAGGTAGCTCAGGGTAGAGAACTTCCTAGCATGCGTGAGACCCAGGGTCTGAGCCATAGCACTGCAAAAGAAAAGCAAAATGAAGAGGGGACCAAACCACCAACCACATAGAGAAGAATTTCTCCTGGGAACACAAGAAGCAAATGAGAGTTCTCAATAACCAAAAAATGTTGAAAACCAAAATAAAGGCCTATTGAATTTGACCTAAAATGTGTCTTCCTAAATCCATCATGGTACAAATCAAGCATCTGATAACTTGTTTTTCTTTTTTGCATGAAACAGTTTTTCCCCCCCTAGGGATTAAACAAAACATGTGGGATGAGAAAGGCCGTTTGGGCCCCACTTGCAAGATACAATCTGCTGTTTTATTCTATCCTGAGAGCCTGGAATAGTGGTTTGGCTCACAGAGCCCTGTGAACCCACCATGAGTGAAGGGGTGCGAAGTGGGCTGGTTACACATGTGCACAGGGAGCCAGCTAGGCTGCTGCTGCAGTGTGCTGAGCCTAGCAAGCCGCGTGAAGCTGGAAAGGAAAGGAAACTGAGGAGATCCAAACTGCAGAGTTCTGTGGCCATTTAAATCACAAGAAAAGAAGATGGGAGAAGGAAAGGGAGAAATCTAAACTTTTAGTTGTAGACCCTGTCAGCCAGATATGCCAAGTATGTGCCAGATAATACTGAGTGCTACTGGAGGTGTCACAAGTGTATGTCCTTTCTTGATAGGATTTCAGTATTAACCCATTTTCAGGCCTGAAAAAGTAGAAATACTGAGATAGCCTCATGAGTTGTGAAACTGTTGCAGAGAAACAGACTTTAAGGGAAAAATGGGACTCGGTTCTGGAAGTGATGAATCCAAGGCTTTTGGAACCAAAAAGGCCAAATGGAGAGTCTTGGAAGACTTAGGACTCAAACTCACAGCTAGAGATCATCTCAAGGGTGTTCTTTTGTTTTTCTGGTGAAAGGAGGAAGGATGACTTTGTTTTCTCCATGTAGAAAACAATTATTCTGTTCCCCTTGCTCCATTTTATTTTTCCTGGTTGTTTTGTTTTCTCCATGTAGAAAACAATTATTCTGTTCCCCTTGCTCCATTTATTTTTCCTGGTTGTTTTATGTTCAGTTTAATAACTTCAGAAAATAGAATAGTTTTCTTCCCTCTACCAAAGGTGACTTGACTTTTTGTCTTTCTTTCACAGTAGCTTTGGGAATCCCTGTCTTGTGGTACTGGGAAGGTCTTACATGGGTCACTTCTTGTGAAAGCATGAAGGGCATGATTTCACAGGTCTGTGCAGTTCCTCAATGCCACTTATACCTGGGTCTTTCAGGTAGCCCTGAGTGTGTGAGGGAGGCCTTTGAATAACAGGACACATTGGTGCAGTGAAACCCAGAGGCTACCAGCAGCTTGGTAACTAGTGGGATAATAATGCTTAAGTTTGATTCTTAACACAAAGGCTCTCAGTAAATCTTACTTTTTTTGCCCCATTTTCTAACATTAAAATTATTTAACAGACCATGAAGCAGAATGTAATATTGTTTTACATTAGTGAACAAATGTATCTGTACTTCCTCCCCCACCTGGTTATTTATGTCTTTGCTTTAGAGAACTTGGTTGATTTCTCACCTGGTGTTTTTTCTTCCAAAGATAGTAACATGTGTGCACATGTGTGTGTTACTGTTGATTCGATTCAGGACCTTGTGTGTACTAGACAGGTGCTCTGCCCCTGAGCTTCGTCCCTGCCTGAAAGCAGTATTTTTGTGTGAGGTGATATCTGTATGTAAGTTAACCTGAGTTACTCACGTTTTTTGACTCCTTGTAAGATTTTGGGAAGAGAATTCGTATTGACAGCAAAAAGTAGTGGATGGAAATGGAGAGAAAGATCTCAGCTCTGAAAAAAATGACTGCTGTGAGTTGTGCAGCAGGAACATTCCATTTTAAATCATCTTAAAAATGTTCCTTGTCACTATAAATATTTTAATGGCAAGTGACTTTGTTTTGTTCCTGGAGGCTAAGGATTGCTCTCTTAGTGTCTCCTTAGAGAATGTATTTGTTAGTAAGAGGGGCAGATTTGTCCTATATTGTGTAACGAAATACAAAAGAAGTGCTAATACTACTATTTTCCCAGAAAAATATTGGATAAGTGATTCTTATAGCAAATAGCCATCTAATAATAACTTATTAAAGTAATAAAATCACCTTTATTTTATAGATGAGGAAACCTTCACTCAAAGAAATTGTGATTTGCAATAGGCTATGAGATTAGCATATTCATTCAGAGCTAGAATGTTGCTTTCTTGGCTGTAGTTATTTGAAAATCATTTTCATATTCTTCAGAATAGTAGTCAGTTACTAACTACTGACAAACACATGGTCTTTAACCTGAAAGTTACACTTTTTAATCAGTTAGAACTTCAGTGACTTATGTGTATTTTTTATTGGTACATGTTTTTGATACAAAAGAGTTACAGTAATCTTGGAGAATTGGTTCATATACAGATTGCACGTTAATCATTTTTGCTGCTTCTCCCTTTAGATGTTAATTCTTTCTTTCTTTTTTTCTATTCATTCATTGTTGGTACTGGGGATTGAACCCCGGGCCTTCACACTGAGTAGCATCCCTGTCCCTTTTTTATTTTTTATTCTGGGACAGGGTCTTGCTAAGTACCCCAGGCTGGGCTGGACCTTGGGATTCTCCTCATTAGCCTCCCAGAGTGCTGGGATTGCAGGCAGGCCCTACCATGCCTAGCTTCAGTGAGTTTTTAAAGTTTTTCTCTTGTTTCGTATTTTTAGTGTAAAAAGAATAGTATGCTAAAATCAGGGTTAGGAGTGAAAACTTTCTTTATTAGAGAATGCTAGATCTTGGATTCATTGCTGAGGTTTTTACAAGTAAATGCACTACTGTGTTCTGTTCTTGGTGCTAGGCTGCACAGTGCCTGGCACTGCTGCTGTGTAGTAAAGAATCTGTCTACTCTTTGATCTGGGTTCTTGGCACTTAATTTCTAAAACCCATGGATTTCCCTGAGTGATAGGAAGTTATGCTAATAAGATGACTAATGATGGGTCCTTTGGTAACTTCAGAACTAGAACTTAAGGGTGGGAGCTGCCCCAAGGACCTGATGTGAGTAGATGTAGGATTTTGAACCGACCTGGCTCCTGGGGAGTGGAGGAGATTGGAAGTCGAGTTCAGTCTTGTGGCCCATGATTTAGTCAGATGTGCCTATGTGATGGAGTCCCAGAAAAATCCCTGGACACTGAGGCTTAATGGTGCTCCCTGGTAGGCTGATACATAGGGGTCCCTCTGTGTGTGTGTGTGTGTGTGTGTGTGTGTGTGTGTGTGTGTGCGTGCGCGCGCGTGCACACATGTGCAATTGGTATACCTCAATTTTGCAGGGAAAAGATGTGGTGCGACCCCTGCTTTCCTGCCAAAGCCTCATGGTGTATCATTTGGTCCTTGGAATTTGTGTTCTTTGTAATAAAATTGTAGCCATCAGTATGCCACTTTTCTCTTGAGTTCTATGAATTATCTGGTGAATTATCAAACCTGAAGGGCTTGTGAGCACTTCCTGTTTGTAGCCAGCCTGTTGGAAGTGCAGATTGTACAGGCACCCCCGGAATGCGGTGGGGTCTGAAGTGCAGTCTCGTTTGGAGTGTGTCCCCTTATACTCACAGAGTCTGCACTGACTCTGATTAGTGAGAGGATCGAGTTGTAGACACCAGGCTGGGGCTGAAGCAGAGTACTGTAACTGCGTGAATAAATTCAGTAATGGACGTGTTCATCGTGTAAAGTTAAATATGTTATGGTTGGTTAATTTTGATGTTGTGAAAAGGAAAGATACTGAGGATCTCTTAATTTGGAACTTACTGGGTTGATGTTAATGTATTCTTGATAAATTCTTAGTTAAAATAAACTTGGAGCTGGGCATGGTGGCGCACGCCTTTAATCCCAGCACTCGGGAGGCTGAGGTAGGAGGAGCGTTGTGAGTTCAAGGTTTGCTTGGGCTATAACGCGAGCGCAAGGCGGCCTGAGCTACACAGTGCGACCCTGCCTCAAAAAAACCAGGGCTGGGAGTTTGGTTCAGTGACTTAAGTGCCTGTCTGACAGGCGCGAAGTTGTGAGTTCAATCCCCGGTGCCGCAAAAAAATAAAATAAAATAAATTTGGAAGATGCTGGCTTTCTTTCAGATATTCCTCAGTAGGGTCAGTGGGTTTGCAGAACTCCATCTTGGTTCTTCTGCTTGGTTCCCCTAATGCTTAGTACCCCGAAGGTGTGACATCCCTAACTTGGAGGTTGGGATTTAGAAAGGCTACCAGACTATTGTGAGTTAAAACACCTGGTCCTAGCTTAGTAGTAGGTGTGTGGCTTCCATGAAAGGTTAAAAATGGGCAAATTCTGTTCCATATTTGAAGAACTATATCCACTACATATCGTATTTGAACATAGAAAGACGTGAGGCAGAGAATCACCAAGGAATAGATGGCACAGTGTAGTCAGGGATTAGTCTTACATGCTGACGGTCAGACCAATGCATAAAAACGCAGGCTAATACAGAAATGCATAACCAGCCAACTCCTGTCACTGTTGCAACACCCCCAACTCTCACCATCTGGAGACAGTGAGAGTTTATTTCTCCTTCACATTTAATGTGGGAGAAGGTATGGGGGCCCTGCTTTGTAGAGCCATTTGGTGACCTGACTTTCTTCCATTTTAAGGCCTCACTTGTACTTGTGTTTAGCTGATGGACGCCAGCAGAAAGATAGATGGTACCCTAAGCCTGAGTGTAACACTCACATCTCATTGTAAAGAACAATCATTTGCTTCCAACGTCAGAAGCAAGGGAGTAGGAAGAGGAGAACCCAGATGCTGATGAGGAAATGTGGGTACGCTGTGTGTGGGGAATGGAAGGTATTTGTAATGAATCATTCCTTTATTCCTTCAGTTCAGAAGTCCTATAGGCAATTTTCTGAGGTCTTTGTTTTAGTTGCTGCTTTTGTAGGTTTTGGCAAAGCTTTTTGGAGTACAGAATCCTCAGTGTCTGTATGTAGATAGCACCCCAAAATAGCTTAGCCTTTGTGATTATCCTGGGGTTACTCAAACCTCAGACTGTGGAGTGGAAAGTTTCCTGACCATTAGTATTATCACTACTTGAGTATTATCATGATCATTTGGGGCTTTTTTGAGACAGGTTTCACTGTTTAGTTCAGGCTAGACTTGAATTCACTATGTAGTCTGGGCTGGCCTCGAACTCCTAGTGATCCTCTTGCCTCAGCCTCTGAGTGTTGAGATTACAGATGAATGCTGCCACGCCTGGCTTTTGTCTCTTTAAAGGAAGGACTCCAGCATCTCTTTGGGGATATCTGGTAGCTGTGGACATCTGGGTAGCCCATAAAAGACATTCAGGAGTTTTAACTACCACTCTTGAGAGCTGCAGAGTTACAGAGCTCTAATGTAAGTGTGTTGCTAGCCATTGTACCTAGAGTAGTAAACTTTCCTTCAGGAGTTGACACTTCATAGTTAAGAGTGCTTAACAAGATAGTTTATTAATTGGGGCCATAGTAAAAATGCATTTTAGCTTATATTTGTATAGAGTGACTTACAAAAGGTAAATTATAAGATTGGATGTAATACGTGACTGTGTCTTTACCTTAAATATTGGAATATAAATTTAGAGATATTGCTGTATTATCTAGGGTGACCCTGACTCCTGGGTTCAAGTGATCCTCCTACCTCAGGTTCCCAAGTACCTGGAACTACAAGTATGCTACCAGACCTGATTTTGGAATGTAATTTTAAAATGTATGTGGTTTTGAGCCAGGTGCAGTTGCAAATGCCTGGAAGCCCAGCCCTTGGAAGGCCAAAGCAGGAGGATCACAACAAGTTTGTGGCCAGCCTAGGCTACATAGTGAGTTTGAGACCAATTTGGACTACATAGTGAGGTGCTGTCTCAAAAAAACCAAAAGTAAATACATACATACACATACACATACATACTTGGTTTCTAGAGCAGTTTTAATTTACAGAAAAATTGAGATGATCATACAGAATTCTCAAATACTCCCCCTCCATACAGTTTCTCCTGTTGTTAGCATCTTGTATCCTGGTACGTTTGTTAACATTAATGAATCAGTATTGATACATCCCTGCTAACAAAAGTCTGCACCCTGCTCAGTGTTCCTTAGTTTTTACCTAATGCCTTTTCCCCCTGGAATGTATCCCAGTGTGTTCTGTCCCATTCCGTTGTTGCATTTCCCTAGGCTCCTCTTGCCTCTGACCATTTCTCAGACTTCTGTTGTCCTTTGCTCATTTCCATGAGTGCTATTGTGTACATCACTGGGGGCTCTCTTGGAATTCGATCTTTTATTTATTATACTGGAGTTTGGGGATTATACATTGAGACTATGTCTAACCTTACAAGAAATCGCTGAAGGTCTCCTGTAGTGGCTGTGCCACTTTGCGTTCCCACCATCAAGGAAGGAGAGTTCCTGTCATTTTACATCCTTGTTAGCATTTGGTAGAGTAGGTTTTTTGGTGTAGTGGGTGAGGTACAATGTCTATAGTTAGTCATTTAGTCTTGCTATCATACTTGATTAAGTCTTAAGAGGATGTGTGTGCTTTTCCACCAGACAAATAACACATGTTTAAATGGCATTTCATTTATTACATTAAAATTACCTGTTCTCTTTGCTTTCTTGTTACTAATAGCACAGAGGTTACATTCCACTGATGTTAAGCTACAGTCTTGGTGTTAGTGTCCCATGTTTAATTGCTTTTGTTAATTTTTTATTTTCATTTTCCATTCTTCAAAGTCATTTTTGCCATTTTGTTTGTTTGTTCTTTGTTCATCAAGATTTTTGTTTCTGTTACATTATGTAGTTTTGTACCAATGGCTAGAAGCAGATCGTCATGGCAAGAGCCAAGATGCTGCCAATTCGACTTCAGGTAAAAAAAAACTAAAAACAAAAGATGAGGTGTTAGAAATTATTATTTTAATTCACCCCAAGCCTGTTGTAAATGCTTTTTTATTTGATTTTGCCTGGACAAACATAGGTAATAGTTTGTATTCTGTTCTGTTATCTATATCTTAATTTTCATGAAAACCTCATTTGCTTCAGGCCTTGAAAAGAATGTACTCACTAGCCTTTAAGCTCTCTTGGCATATATTTCCTACTTTGTTAGGAGAAAGGCTTAATTGCAGCTTAAATTTAGTAATTAACTTGGGAATACTATTTGGAATTAACTTTGTATGTAATTATGGCAAGGACATTAATAATTGAGTTTTGGGAATTTTTTGATGGGGGAATGCTGAGAATCAAACCTACAGCCTCAGAAGGATATTTATATCAATTTATAATTTTTTAGGATAATACTTAAAAGGTAAATTTTAATTTAAGGATGTGTATGTACAATTTCTATTTCCTGGGAATCTAAATTTTCAATCCTAGTCATTTTTCCTGATTAGTCCGAGCAATAAATTCTAAGAAGTTTTTAAAACATATTTTCAAAATTCAAAGTGTAGATTGTTCTCCTAGCTCCAATGCCCAAAAGGCATCTCCAAGATTCTTTTTTGACTGATCCTAGTAGAAAAGCTGCATCCACCCACTTTAAATCCTTAACAGTGATGTCAGAACTTCTGCATAGTTGATTTTTTTCTCTTATTTCCTCCAAAATAATATTTGCCAAGACAGCTGTCTGTGTAACAACCTACTTTCCTGTTGCTCCCTTTTTTAATAATGTAAGAGGTGGTGGTGGTGATTTTAGTTTTGTTTTGCTAGATCTGGTGCTAGTATCCTGTGGGTTTTATGTCATTATGAAATTCTCTCTCTGGAGGTGATTTCCTTCTCTCTCCCTTTGATTCATTATGCCTCAGGAAGGTAACAGAACAATCATACCGAGAATGGCCTTCTCTGGCTGCTTTGATTTATCACCTGCCCCATTAATAACTAATGTGTAAATGAAGATAATGTTACTATTTTAACCAGACACAGGCAGGAATTTATGAACAGGTAAGTGGTGCAGGGAGTCCTTTCATGGTCTATGTGCTGTTTCTTTCACTCCTGCAGTGTTGCCTGCTTTACTTCCAGGAGTGGGCCTAAAAAACAGGCCTTTGTTCTTGGATGGAGGGCAGAGAAGAGGGTGTCAAATGTGTCTTGGTTATCTCAAGATATGCTTGTTGAGTCAGCAGCATACACTTTTAGTACCAAGTTTTATTTTGTTTTTTCTTCAACTTAAAGTGAAATGAAATGTAACTTTCTTTTTACTAAGAAGCAAGTAATTTAAAAATTCTTTGTGTTCACATGAAAATTTAGTAAAAGCTTAAGGATTTCATTTACCTAAAATAACGATTTTGAATCCTGATTGTTCTTCAACCACATTGACTCACAGACAATTTCACATTTTTCCATTGACCTTCCCCACACCCCTCTCCAGCACTGAGGTTTGAACCTAGGGCCTTTAAACTGAGCTATCTTTTCAGCCCTTTTTTTTTTTTTTTATTTTTAGACAGGGTCTCTCACTAAGTTGTTCAATCTGGGCTCATACTTTGAATCCTCCTGCCTCAGCCTCCTAGAGTGCTCCTAGAGTTATAGACATGCACCACCATGCCCATCCTCTCCACTGACTTTTTAGTGTTATGTCACTTAGGAATATGGTGCAAAAACTGATTAAACTCTGCTTAAGGATGCTTTTGACGGTTTCTCTTCTGGAAATGAAAGCTTTCCACTCCTAGAAGAGGAAAGTCTGGAGTAGAAAGATAAAGAGAAGTACTGTTTGCCTAAATAAGTTAGCAGCATCCCAGGCAAAATGATCTTAGTCAGAGACTTCAGTTAGAATCTACAGTTTAGTTGCCTCAGCAAAATATATTTAAATTATGTGCTCCTTCTCAGAAGAGCTCCTGTGTGTTTCATATTGTGATCTCCAACAAGATTTTAGAGTGTGATTTCTCCCTCCTTCTGTTAAGTTTTACACTCAAAGGTGTTTTAGTGTGTCTTTTCATATTTTTATCCCTAGTGGAAACCGAATCTAACAAGATATCAAAGAATGACTCATATATCAGGTTGCTTTATAATATTTTTAGCCATGCAGGTATTGGTAAATGACATTTATGTTTTGCTACCATAACTAGTGTTTCATAAATAGAAACACAGGTGACAGGATGAAATTACTCCAAAATGTTCTTATCCTTGATCCCAGCCTTTTGACATTGGGAATTTAAGATCTGTCTACATTAAAATATTTTATGAATTAAGGCATGTGGAAATAACAGGTATTATGGGAATTGATTTGGTGAAAGAGATAAAGAACTGATTTGACAGTTGTTCTTGAATTTTCTCATATGAAATAGTTTCCTTTTTTTTATCTTTCCAGAATTTTGACAGATGAAGTTACCTTAGACTAACTTGTTTTTTAAAAATGTTTAATGTGGTTAGTGTGTTCTGTTCACTAAACTAAATAGCCCAATAATGATGTTTCTAGTTTTGTAATTTGATTCCTAAAGAACCTGGATATAAAAATCACAATTATCAGAAAATTTTGTGAAAAATCAAAATTGTCTCCTCTGTGCTCTGCAGCAGAGTCTGTGTATAAAACTTTAGAATCGTAAAAAGTAGATTAGTTTACATCTAGATGTTTCTTTAGTGAGTTAACTGTTT